>PPKZ03000060.1:0-43757 GCA_003707675.3 Ambrosiozyma philentoma
ACAGGAGTCCTGACAGGAGTCCTGACAGGATCCCACCCTAGTGTGATAAACTTAATGGGAATGCTGACAGGAGTCATGACAGGATCCCACACTAGTGTGACAAATTTGATGGGAATGCTGAAAGGGGTCCTCATAGGATCACATACTACTGTGACAAACTTGATGAGATAACAGGCCAGACCGCCGCCGGTCCCAGTGGGGTGCCACGAGCGCGAGCGTGAGCACGAGCGTCAAGAGCGCGCCGCTACCAACTAGACTTAACAACGACACCCCCACAAAAAAAACAAGATGAACTCCTAACAAACTAAACTACCAAGAAACAAGCACAACACCGAATCACAGGGGGTGAACATTCATAGGAGGGCATTGGATGGTAGTTAACATCAAAGGAGGTTTGAAAACCAGTCTTTTGAATCATGACACCCAAACAGTCACCTTCAAAACTGTCGAAAATTGGAAATGAAGGCAAACTCCTAAACTCCTAAAAACAGTGGTCGAGCTTCCATCAATGACTTCTGGTATTATGCAAGGCACACCCAGCTTTAGAAAAATTTCACCGCCTGTTGAGAAGATAGTCCTCCCTTCCTCCATGCATTCATTAAGATGTTCTGCTTGTTTTATTGAATACATTGATTTTACTACTTGCCCCCAATTAAGAAAGCTTTCATTGGAGTTTACGCCGGCCGGTGAACAGTTGATAGACTACTAATGAGATAGGAAAGGAAAACCAAAATAATTTTTGGAGGTTTCAGTAGGGTGTGTTTGATTTGAAACAAGCTCCTGTGTTTTGGTACGTCAGCTTTCTCACTCTGTAGGAGTATGTTGTGGCGTCCCTATATTTCCTTCATTTTATAACCACTTGTCAGCCTTGTGTGGTTTAGTAGAAGATAAAACTTCCATTTGTTTGTAAAAGTTTCCCTAAAAATGTGTAATCTTACATCCAATAAGTCAGCATAAATTATTCCTACAACCATTACCACTTGTATTAATCAACCAGATTTTCAAGAAGAGACAATTATCAGCAAATACAGTTCAACACACATCTGGAAAACCAAATGTATCGCAACCATCTGACCCTCCCTCTAAAATTACACATATTTACAATTTACTGAAATTTTCTTCTAAGGAATCATATGCAACTAGCTTACTGAAATTCATTGGAAACCACATTCATATTAGCATGAACTTTAAGTAGTTTGCTTATTCTCCACTGGCATCAGAGTCATCAAATTATCTGTAAGATGACTTACATAGATCGGCTTGATAATTGAGACAACTGATCCAGTTCCCTTTTTTACTATTTAAAATTTGGGACATATACTGAAAAGCAGCCAGAATTTCAAGGAAGCATCTCAAAGATTGGAAAAGACACATTCAAAAGAAATTTTTTTTTTAAAAGAAACAGTTAGTTGATTTGAAAAAAAGATGTCATTAAATACATCTGGAGTTACCTAATATTTTATTAAAAATATTAACCATGAAGTCCTAAATTTTCCGTCTTTTTCCTGTGCATTGTGATTGTGAAAGAAAGAACACTTCAATAGATAAGTCTGGCGGGGGCTTCTACGTCAGATATCAATTACATTTCAACAAAAATAATAAATCTAAATATAATTATAACTATTAAGAGTAACAAGTATAAAAACTTTATAGAAAAAACAAAATCTATGATTCTTTGTCCGAAATTAAAACAGGTATCTTTTCAGCTTCAGCTGAAATAACCTCATCCTCAGCTGATAAATTGGATTTTGGACCGTGATAAAACTTTCTCTTGTAGACAATAAAATAAATAATTGCTAGAATCCAAACACCGCAGGTGATCACAACGGTATAATTCATATCTGTTTTGTCAACAGACTTAGTACTAGGGAACATACATAAAACTAAAATGAAGGCACCCCAAAGAACAGTAATCCAACCAACTATTGGTGACAAAATAGGACCTAGATAGAATGGACCAGGTTTGAATCTATTCTTACCTGATGTTAATCTTAGTAGCACCGGAGTACACCAGGCAGTATAGTTACCACTAACAGTTAAACTGAATAAAGCATTAGCAGCGGCTGTACCAGCAAGACAAAGACATCCTAAAGCTAAAGCAACAATGGTGGCAAAAATAACTGCTCTCATTGGAACTTTTAATTTCTTATGAACAACTTTAACAACTGATGCAAAAGGTAAGCCATCATCTCTGGCAAAAGCCCAAATTTGTCTTGATAAAGCAGTCAAAATAGAAGCTGCACATAGCCATTGACAAACAGCAACCAAAGACATAATAGCAATGGCCCAATTCTTTCCTAATGAATCATAAATAATTTGAGCAAACGGAAAACCCGAACCACTTTCTAAAACAGTTCCAACATCTGGATTCATACATGCAATTAAGCAAATCACACAAAACCAACAAACATATGAGACGACAGAGACAGATGATAAAATACCAATTGGAACACCATAAGAAGCATTTTGGGCCTCTTCAGACATATGCACACATGAATCAAAAGCACCGATGGACCAGACTGCACTCATCATACCTAAGCACCAGTCCCAACCAACTGGCCAGGTACTGAAATTTTCAATTGTACCAAAAATAAACTTACCGTCTCTAAAACCAAAATCTGTCTTTGAAGTACCGACAGGCAAGGCAATAAAGAAAATTATAACCAAAACTGTATTAAGAACGGAAGAAATTGTCTGTAAAGTAGCAACTGAACGAGCACTAAAACAAGTACATATAGCTTGAGTTATAACACAAGCAGCCTAATAATAAATTCATCAATTCAGTTAGTATATTAATTTAAGTTAAAAGGTTAAAAGATAAGAAAGATTTTGATATCCTGAACACAAACTCTACTGCAGATAAAAAAGTCACAGTACAAATAGTTGTGCGTTGTTATTTGAATCTGCTAGACTTGTTGTTGAGACCATAGTTTTATCTAACACTTACAAAGATACCGTATGTCTTGCCTGATGTTATTTCAAAATCTCCATCCCTTTGAAGCCAGACAGCAGCTTGAATTTGTTCAGCGTTACCATAGGCAACAGAAACCACACCAGCACATAAAGCCATTGAGTTAGTTAATCCAATAACATAAGAGAATAAAACTCTCCAATTTTCGGGAGCGTAATAGTAAGTCCAAAAGTAAAGACCACCTGATGTAGGTATAGAACTTGCTAATTCCGACATGCTAACAGCAATACAAAAAATAAAATGCATAGCAACAAACCAGCCCCAAACAAACCCGGAAGGACCAGCTGTCAGACCAGTATAAGTCATTGAAGCAATACCAGGTAAAATACCCATAATGGAATAAGAAATACCAAAAATTTGATAAGTATGGAAAGATCTTTTCAACTCTTGTTTATAACCAATCTCTGCTAATAAATCTTCATCACCAGCAGCTTCTCTAGCATCAATCTCTCTAATAGCTGATTGATTGGAAAGAACGCCATGAACTGCTGAATGAACACTCTTAATTGGATGAACCCTTGAAGTCACACTATGTAGTGGATGTACTTGAACCATGATGTGCGTGTTTAATGGAGAAGAGTGGTATCAAAGACTTTTGAAAACAGAAAGGAAATTTATTTCAGGTAGATATATATATACCCTCTTCACATAGCTTTTTTTTTTGTTGCCTTCAACATTTATTCCATTTGATAACTTGCCTAGATAAGAAAGATGCATATAGGGTACATAGAGAAGCCGCAAGTCATACCATGGTCTTGATAACCAAATCTTAAAATACCTAAGGCAAGTCCAGAAATAAATTCCGGCGGGTTCTATAGCGGGATTTCCCCTTCAGTACTCAGCGGCTAATTTGACATGGCAACAATGGTTGGAGGGTGTTGCGACATCAAAGTTGATTGATTTCCCGTGAGGAGAGCTATTATCTTTATATGGATGAGATGGGTTACATTTGCATAGGAAGTTGAGGTTAGTTTCTGTTAGGTAAGATGCTGGTTAATTAAATCAGAAAAAAGTTCAAGGGTTGCGTTTCCCAAGTCACTTGGCAACTCTGATTTATTCTTGGCGGGTGTCGTGTAAGCGCTTAGGTAATAGGAATCATCGGGTGCATTTTCGCCGCATTTTTATATATTCTCGGCCTTTTTCGGATACTCAATAAATCACGAATCATTTTATTTAAAAATTTCTGATGTATCCTTCGACACAATATTTCCAGGGAGGTCTTGTATATCAAACACTAAATGATTTATTTAATGTCACCTCTCACATTTTTTTCATAATTAATAGAATAGAAACAACTTAAGTTTTAACTTTAATCCATTCAAAAAGTTTCGCCTAAACTTACGCTCTTTGAAATATTACAAATCTGGAATGTTTGTAGTGCTTCTTCCGATAATATCAATCCTACAACAGATACAGCTGATCTCACAATAAAATAGACTACTCCGTAACATATATACAGTAACAGACACCTCAGACTAATGAGTTTCACAATAAGATTGTGCTCAGTCAAAGTTCCCAGTCGTCTTCATTCAAACTGAAAGCTTCAACTCTATAATAAGAGTATTGTACTTTGTATTCATGGTTGATATGAGTCTGTTGTTTTGAAAACCACTGAATTCTTGATAAACGTAATCAGGTAACTGACTCAGATAAAAAGGAAATCGATATCCCCTTCTGGAATTATAACCTCGCCCCGCTGCCTCTTCTTCTATAAGCACATTCTTTGGAACCACCTAAAGCGCTGTATTAAATATCATCTTTAACAGTATATAACCTGAACCATTTCAACAATGTGGCGAAGCAAAGAGGTTCTCAACTGACTGAATAGATATTCTTAGTAATACTTCCTGATGAAATGAATAATTCAATCAACAATTAAGAAATTTTGAAATCTTTCAGCTAGCATTTTATAACCTTCTATTTTGCGAGATGCTTTAACTTGAAGCACTGATAGGAAATCTTGGAAGTCTTCAATAGATTTTGTAACAGACAGCTCTTGCTTTACTTCCCCTGATGATGGTGTATCATGAGCCAAGAAGTATCCAACGTTTCTAGACCCAAACAACAAAATTATTTGTAGGCACTCAGCGCATTCATCAATTATTTCACCTAATGAATTAAAATTAACTACTTTCAATTTCTTGTGTGCATCTTCCTTTCGAGATACAGAGTAAATGGGTTGTAGTGTACCTTTAAACACTGTCAACTAGACTGTCTAACCAGGTTGATATGTAGGCGAGTCTAGGACAGATGATAATGGAGAGGTACCATCTATGATCTTTGAACATTTGCTATACATGATGATTGCAAAAACTGAGGATAGACCCATTCTAACCTAGCTTAAATATATCAAATTAAAAGCAACTAAGGAGAGTTTGTACCAGCTTCAGACTTATCTCAAACAAAATTTTCAACTTCGAAGACTGAGGTCGTGCGAGTCGTCAGCTTCCAGTGAGGCTTGAGGCTCTTTTTTTTAAGATATAAGAATATGCATAATATTAGAAAACGAAAAATAAAACTAAAAGTAAGAATAAAAGCTCGATAGTATACACAAAGTAAAAAGATTGATAAATCAAGAAAAAGTAGAAGCGGTTTCAGAAACACCACCACCAGAAACCATAATCGGAACTTTAGAGTTACTTGGTAGGTTTGATGTGATTGATTTGAACTTATCGAGAAATCTTAGGATTTTATTTGAAGTTGATGACGACTTTATTGCCTGACCGCTCATGACGGGGGGGGGGGGGGGGGGGGGGGAGAGAGAGAGACCAACTCTAGGTTGCAAAAAAGTTTATAAGTGACTTTTTTGAAAGTAAACAGTGAGCTAAGTGAGCAAGATTAAGTTCAATGGCACCTGTTGATGCAACAACATTATTGGTCTATAATTGTGACACAAATTTAGAAGTAATATTTTCCCAATAGTTGGGGACCCCAGTGAACTAGATACAAACCAGATTTTGCTGCTATTTTAAGGATGGATCTTTCTTCCTGTTTCCTGAAAAATATGTCTATGATAAAGATCTATCAGTGGAAGTGGAACTTTATAATACGTCTACTAAAGATTTGATAAATGTAAGAATTCCTAATTGGTGTTTTTTTCAGTTACTTGTTTGGATGCATTATGAATTAGTTTACAATTACTACTTTATTGTTGACGTGTGTATTGTTCTTTCAAACAGACGATTAAAGTTATTAAGCTGCTTTTACTCTTTGCTTTTCTAAATTAGTAAAGCCATTATGTCTGGAAATGTCTTTCATAACGTACTATCCATTTATATGACAGAAGGAAAGGAACAATTGTTTCCCAAAAGAAACCCAAACTAACCGATACAAACAATCCTATCTTGAGTGATAGGACTAAGCATGAGCTGGAAAGATAAATATTAAAAATTAAATAAGTTGACTCTGTGATCCAAATCGTCAGTAGAAAAATTATGTAAGCAATGGGAGTTACTCAAACTCCTAGTCCTACCTTTAAACTGCTCTCTCTAAACACAAGTAAAATAATATATTAAAATTTAAAACAGCCTAAGCACAGAAAATATTAATGATATAATAAAGATTCAGTGAATCATGACTACGTTTGAAGAAATATACAAAATTAACAATTAAAGCAAACAAGCAAAATAAAAATACAGCCACCATTCGATAGGTTCAGATATTAATCACTCCACCACCGCTACCATCTGAAGATGGATGATTTGGATCTCTATATTCATTACCTAATGTATCTCTTGCAAAATCGGCCGTTTCTAAATTAAAACGAAAAAACTCACTATTATAAAATTGAAAAACCTCATTTGGAGGCACTTGGCTAATAATCTCAATATTTCTTTTAAAATGAAACCAATGACCTTGGTTATGCTTATCCTGTCCATTCGAAACATAAATTCTAACATCCAAGAGGTTGATGTTTCCAAAATAATCGTCCAATTTAACAGTATTCATTATTGGTTTACCTAATAATTGCGCAAAAGATGTTGATTTACAAACTAATGATTCTAAAGTAGTAACCCAAACAAAACCACCCAATTTTTCAACAAAGTGAAAGTCTGCAACATCAAAGTGTAAACTTGAATCTGTGGAATTAAATATCTGGTTAACAGCAGTACCATCTTCTTTCTTAGACATAACATTATAAACAGTAAAATTATCTATGGAAATAATTAATTGCTGAACTTGAAAATGGCCCAATCCTGTATTTTGGCCACTTACTTTAAAGTGTTGAAGTTCAGAAAGAGAGCAAGGAGATTCAATTACTATTGGTATTTGATTTACCCCCAGCTGTAAATTAATTGTTTGCGGAATTGAGATAGTTATTCTTAATTCAACATCCTTAGATTTCTTTTTTGAACTAAACACCTGACCAAGACCATATGGTCTTGAAGCGCTAAGATTCACCATTTTACTCTCTTCTTTATTGTACACAAATTGTTTCAATTTCTTTTGATATAAAAATCTGTCATAGTCAACATTAATGAATTTATTTATCCAATTGTTTGAAGAATCATCACCTTGAAATAATAGTGGAACAACATAATCAATGTAATCTAAGGCTCGGGTATTAGAAAAAAAATGAATTCTTAGAAGCAAATAATATCTAATATCAAGGTAGGCTTCAGTACCAGTGTAAAGGAGCGAATCAGCATCCGTCTTCGAGTTTAATTGGTTACAAGAAGATGGCAATAATTCAACATTTGGAAATTGTAGTTTGAAATCATAAACTAGAGAATCCCCGTTAATAACATCCGTGCCGTCTGGAATGGTACTTGAGAATAAGCTAGTTCTATTTTCAAACAAATGATAGTTCTTATAATAATCTTTCTTCGCTGTTATATCTCTGAAATCATTGAAAACAATTAGAGAATCTCCTTTGAGTGAAATATCAATCGAAATAATAGATTGCAGTGTTTGATTAAATAACAAGCTAAGTTGCCCTTTGACTTGATTGAACTGGCATGTAAATGTCTTCTGTGGTGGAAACCGCAACTTGAATTCAGGAATTATTTGTTCCGATGGTGATGGTAATAAAGTTATTGGATTGCTTGGTTGGGTCTCAATGCTATCTAAGTTGTGATTTGAACTATCAACTGAGATATAAGTGAATCCAGACGATTGAGTTAGTGGCGTCACCGGCTTGGATGCAATAGATTCAAAAGTGAAGTATGTATAAGGAGGAGGAAAGTTGAGCTCTTCTTCCATCTCTTAATTTAGGGACAATTGTAACTTAATCTAGAATAGTGTTAGGTGTTCCTGGAAATAGAAGAAGCAAGAGTTAGTCAGTCAGATAGAAATCGCATGGTACACAACATGCTATAAGGTGTTTATAGCGCAACTCATTCTTCTTGAGCCATGTACTATTTTGGTTAGGAATCGACCAATCGACAATCTGGACTGATTGTTGCCCAACATATTGTGTATAGTGGCCTTAATTTGTTCATTTGGTCCTGGTTCAATTAAGACAGAGAACTTTTTCTTTCCATATTTAAAAATGTAAACAAGGTTAATTTAAGGGTGTGGCTATTGTGCGCCACTCAGAATTCGTGGTGCGCCCCCACGCCCTGTCTATGATAGGATTAACAAAACAAAGAAACGAGCACCTCTAAACAACTGTATTTCGAAACATTTTTTTGTCAAATCCAATCCTCAACTATATCATGTCCCAATTACATCTAGATCCTTTAAGAAGTGTTTCTCCGAGGCTTATTGAATCAAACCATAAAAGAAAGTGTAGCGGAACTTTTAGAAAAGCAAGCACTATCATATCACTCCAAAACAAAGCAGTTCAATTTATTTCAAATCTATGTTGTTTCCTATTTCTATCATTTCTAATGTGTTTATCAATAATCAAATATGTTTATGTTTATTATGTTATTCCGACTGATTCTATTAGACCAGAGCCAACTAGAAAGAAGGCATTTCCAACCGATTATAAATACTTGCAAAGAAAACCTGATTTAAGTTATTACTGTCAATTGTTAGGGCTTCAACTATTTGAATATAGAGTTACAACTCATGACGGGTTCATATTATCATTATACAGATTAGTTGACCCCAAGAACGTTAACAAAGAAAAAAAGTCAGTTTTATGTTTGCATGGTTTATTGCAATCTTCAGGTGCCTACATTACAAGCGGTTACAAAAGTATTGCTTACTCATTAATTGAAAATGGTTATGATGTTTGGTTGGCTAATAGTAGGTGTGGTTTTGAACCAAGACATTTGAACTACACTAAGGATGACCCTGAAATGTGGAATTGGGATCTAACTGATATGGCCAAATATGATTTAACTTGTTTTATTGATGAAGTTCTGAACGTTACTGGTCATTCTGGTCCTATCAGTTTAATTGGACATTCTCAGGGTACTGCCCAGATAGCAATGCTAGTTTCAAATGAATTAAACATGGGTTATAATGATAAAATCGATAAGGTTGTGCTATTGGCACCAGCAATATTTGGTGGACCATTATTAAATGAAAAGCTATTTATTAAATTCATTCAAGGAATACCTAATTTCGTTTACAATTTGTTTTTTGGTATGAATGCTTTCATGCCAATAATGCTGTCTCTGAGAAATATTATTGTGGAGACCCCAATATTTGGCTTTTGTTCTTACACTATGTTCAACTTTTTATTTGATTGGAATGACGAATTATGGGACCCAAGCTTACGTGATATTCATTTCATGTTTTCCCCGGTTTATGTAAGCTCAAAATTAATGAAATGGTGGTTGAGTAATAGTCATGGTAAAGGGTTTGAAAGCGGTAAACCTATTTTGAAAAGTGATGGTGCTTGGTTTAATAACAATTGTCCAAGTATGATGTTAGTTATTGGAGGAAAAGATGATTTGGTTAATGGTGAATTACTTATTGATAAGTTAAATCGTGAAAAAGCCATGAAAAATAGATTTAGTTACATTAAAGTTGATGAATACAGTCATGTTGATGTTTTATGGGCGGATGATTTAATAGATAGGGTTGGTGGTGACCTGTTAAACTTTTTAGAAGATTAGAAATGGTTCTTTTACTTATTTGTTTTTGTTTTTATTTTATTTATTTAGACCGGATTATTTTTAGAATTTAGATTATATTTGGGTTTGGGATTTCAAGGTGCTTTACTTCTTTATTTTAATTCTTTTGTTTTTCTAAACTTCTCTATGTGAATACTCCTTTTAGTTGAGCGCAACCAACGCTTATACTTTTTGTCCCGGGTGGTAAGCAATAGCTTGCTTAATTATATAGTACAAGATAATTAGAAGATTAGGATCCACTCCAAATAGTTTTTCTTTAAATGGTTATATCTTAATTTCTTGAAGTATGAAGAATAAAGAGCGGTATAAAAATTAAATCAATAATAAGCTTATCCGAGATAATGATCAGGAACTGCAAATCCAAAAGAACATGTCAGCGCAGCACTTGAAATTAAGAAAATGAAGACTGCATGGCAAGCAGAATCATAAGAATCGACAAGAGTGGTTCTAAAATACAAGGGAGCACCCTCAAACATATATTTCGGATCATTTAGTGCTTTGTACTTGATACTATCTAGTTGATTTTTGAATTGTTCAGGAATGTCATCTAAATGACCAAAATTGTAATTCAAATAATAGCGTAAAGCATATTCCAAGACAGCCGAACTTAATGACGCTCCTAAAGTGGATCCTGTTGACCGAAAAGCATATTGAATTGAAGTTGCTAATGCCTGCTCAGTTGGATCGACAGAGGCAATTAATGAAATTAGCATCATATTAAAATTACTTGAGGTACCAATGGTTTGAGGGATTCTAACAACATAATCACGCCAGACTGGATCATTTAAGGAAGACATATATATCCAACTGCTACCACATATTAAGAAAACACAACCCCAAACAAATGGGGTCTTAGTATGTAATGATCTTTTAATTGAATATCCCGCTGTTAATGCTGATAAAGCAGTTGTAAACGTACTTGGAATTAATCTCAGACCAGCATCTAAAGGTGATAAGTTCTTGACAGTAGTCCAATAAAATGGTAAATAAAAGAAGCATGAAGTTGAATTAATATTCAGAAAAAATGAACCAATTGATGAATATAAAATTGTCTTGTTGTAAAGTAATGTTACAGGTAATATAGGCTCAAAAGCAAAACGTAATTCATATTGGTAAAATACAACCAAACCAATTAATGAAATACTAACTAGTAACTTGAAGGTAGTACTACTAAATGCTATTTCCTTACCACCCATTGAAGCTGCAAGCATAAGGATAAAAACCGATGAAACTAATAAAAAAGTTCCAACCCAATCTAACCTTTTGAATTTTTCTGAAGTTTTGCCCCCATGTGCCCCACTTCCAGGAGCTTCTGGTGGTAGTTTAAAATAGATTTGAATCATAAATCCAGTAATTAAGGATAAAGGAACTTGAATTAAAAAGGCCATTCTCCAACCAAAGTAATGTTGAAAGAACCCCGCAACCAATCCACCAGAAGCTGCACCAGATTGATAAAATAAGCTGTTATAACCTTGATAAACACCTCTTTGTTTCATTGAGACTAAGTCACTTAGAGTGATAGAGGCCATAGCTCCAAACCCTCCTCCACCAATACCAGTCAAAAACCGTCCAACCACCAAAATCCAAAAATTTGGAGATAATCCACACATTAAACAACCGAATGAAAATAAGAAAGTGCACAGTAGAAGAATAGCTTTTCTGCCAAACACATCTGACAATTTCCCAAATAACGGTTGAAAGGCAGCACATGATAATAAATAACTTGTAGCTACCCATGATATGTTAGACATTTCATCTAGATCCGAAGCGATCACCGAAAGTAGAGTGGCAACCATAGTTGAATCAACAGAAGCTAAATAAACGTTTGAAAATAGGCATAGTGCAATAATCTTAACTTTGAATTCTGATATAATAACTTTTGGTTCATTTGGATTTTGAGACTCGTTTCCATTTTCCAAATCGCTTGAATTTGTTTGACTTCTTGAAATAGCTTGATATGATCGAGCACTTGATATATAACTGCTGGAATCAGTATTTTCATCTTCATCTTCATCTTCATAAACTAATAATGGATCGACGTGTAAGTCTAATGTGGGTCTCGAATCTTCCAGAGAGATAACACTAAGAGCCCTTGATCGGTTGAATGAAAGTCTTCTGCTTGTAGTTCTAGATAACATCGTGTTATTATTATGTAGGTCTGATTAGGAGGCATAATATGATACAAGTTTTTACGGAGAAAAGAGAAAGAGTCATAGCCGAAGAAACGAAAATATTATCTGGGTGACGGTGACGGCGAACAAATTAAATTGATGTACCGAAAATTGATCAGATATTGCAACCGACTGGATAACGGGTGCTATTCATTGTTCGTGATCAAAACTGTGGTTCTGTGGATACTTCTAATCTTTGGACCAACAGTTGCTCAGACCTTTGAAATTTCTTAATGCACTAGCAAGACTAGTCATAATGATGTAGCTAAATTGATATTACTCATAACGAGTTCTAAGAGATGATTTGGGTGTTCTTATCGGTCATTGGAGTTGTTGAAGCAGTTGTTTAGGAGGTTAGGCGGAAGGAATAATAACGGATCAGATCCGCTTCTAAGACTCGCTTATAAGGGGTCGAAACTACTGATTATGACCTTCCCTTTGACATTTCATATGTTAAACTCTTGGGTAGGTTTAGCTAGGATGCACCATGTTATCATATTTTATAATTAGTGAAGCATAAAAGAATAATTCGATTGAAATTGAATTATCACAGAAAGGTATTCTTAAGTTATTAAATATCCTCTTTCCACTTAACTTTGCCGCCCACGGGGACGTTCTACCAATACAAACCTAACATAATATTTTTTTTCACCTTAAAGATAGTTATTTGAACAATTGTACTGCTAAAAGAAATATAATAAAAAACATTATCAATATATGTAGTTAAAAATAAATCATTGTATCTCGTTGAAATAGCTTGATAATGAATGGTGTTTGATTTATATTTCAGAGATTGTATTTACCTCATCATCCCCCTTTTTCTTAATAAGAAGTATTAAAAAAAACTTTTGGGATGAATTCTTCTTACTTAGACAGAACAAAGAAACTAATGAAGAAGTTTTTGATGGATTTAGAAGGAAAGTACCACAATTAAAGTAAAAAAGGGGAGAACGGATATACAATACTTCTGAATGCAGGGAAGGCCACACACATGGATAGTGAGCGCCAACAGCTCGCATTCAGAACAAAAACTTTTCAATTTTTAATTGACTTACGTACTTACTCTTAGACTCTAATTCACCACATGAATTGCGTTAATAGACATATTCAATTATTTCATATGACTATAGGGTATTCTAAATAATGTTTATATCAAGCTGAAGCATGAGAACATCAAACCAAATGGAAGAAGAACCCAGAATATATCAACAAGACAAATTAGATTTAGGAAATAGAATTTCCAACTTAGTTCTATCCGAATTTCTCCAACCTAATTCTATTAAGACCAATGATAAGGTATTGAGGCTATTCAGAAATGGAAAACCAAAGTCGGACCTTAACGAGTTTACAGTACTAGCAGGCTTAGTTGCTTTATTACCCCAAAATACATCGGGAAAAGAACCATTACTCAAAAAAAGAAAGTTAGATCATGATCCTGACAATTTTCAGCTAGAGCTATTAACAATTTCCTCAGGATCAAAGTGCGTGCCAACAACAAAGATTGAGGAACTAAGTCAAGGTCGTATGATCCACGATTCTCACGCAGAAATTTTATCGATTAGATTGTTTAATAAGTTACTGCTGGAGGAAATGAAGGCGTTGCAAAATAATAAGATTACTACAACTAAATCTGACTTATTAGAGTCCAATTCCAATGGGAAATTCAAATTAAAAGACTTGAGAACTAAATTTGCGTTATATATTTCAGAAATTCCTTGTGGTGATGCGTCACTAGAAAACACTCAAGATAAATCAGAATCCAGAGAACTATGGAACGAAGTTAGATCGGAAAATAATGTAATTAGAGGTAGAGACAATTTTGGTATGGTTGGCGTTGTTCGAACTAAACCAGGGAGAAAAGACTCCCAGATTTCTTATTCGAAATCCTGTTCTGATAAAATCTGCATCAAACAATTCACAGGATTATTAAATTCAGCTACTTATGATTTATTTGATAAAGATTCTTTAGATTCGATGAAATTAACCTATTTAGTCCAACCTGAACATAAAATTAAAGAGGAGAGTTTCCAACGGTGCTTTTGCAGCAGGTTTTATGACAAAATGGATATCGTATTGAGAAATACTTACAAGCCTGTTTGTGTAATACCAACTTCGAGTAAGTTCGAATTCGATATTGAAGATGGGAAGAAAGCCTCAAACTTATCAATTCTCCATATTCCTAAACTAAGTTTTGTACAAGTTTTGAATAACGGTGTTAAAAATGGATGTCCTTCTAAGAAAATTATCAAAAGGAAAGATCAAAGTGAAATATCAAGGGAGAAATTAATTGAATTGAGAAATGAAATCAATCCAATAGATGTAACTGATTATTATTTATTCAAAAAAAAGGCTGGTCGATTAAGAATGATAAAATCAAGAGCTAAAGACCTCATGGGAGGTTGGGATAAGACATCCAATGATAATTTTACACTGCATCTCTCTAGCTAAGTGAGTACTTTTGCTTTGTTTTTTTGCTTTCAAAAAAAATTGGACATGAATATGTAGTAAACAAAGAGTATAAGTTATAAATAAACTAAATAAGAAAGTAGGTGTAGCAAGCATATCTAATCCTCTATTAAAAATGTGTTAATTAACCTATCGGCGGATAAATAAATATACAAGGTCATGCTTTTGCTGATGGTCTTTCAACCACAACAGATTCTTCTTCTTCTTCTTCATCGTCATCATCCAAATCTTCAACTGTTTGAATTTGATAATCTTGTTGAGCACCAAGCGCATATTCAGCTGATTCTAATGTATCTCTTATTTTCTCATTTGAATCACCCAATAACTGAACAGGTGTTAATCCTTCTTTATTTTTAATGGTAACATCAGCCCCAACTTCAATCAAAGTTTCAATTAAAAATTGAGCGTAATCAGCTTCTTCAAAACTGTAGTTAACAGCATAATGTAATGGAGTGTCGCCAGTTAACGGATGAACTGGATTCACATTAACACCTTCTAAATCTAGCATTTTATCCATTACTTCATAGCATCCATACTTACAACATAAGTGAAGGGCAGAATTTCCAGTTGCATCTTTAGCTGTGTTCAATAGGCTGATAAGTTGTTCCGGTTTGTCAGTGTAGTTGTTATATATGGAGTCTAACAAATCCACATTGTTTCTTCTGGCTGCTTCAATGACTTGTTCCTCTGGAGATGCACCTGAATCTTGTTTTGACATAACTATATATAAGAAACTTACTTATTTGTTGAGGAAGTACGTGTTTTATTCGTATTGTTTTGGACTGGCCTTGTGCCTCTAGTTTATCAAATGTGTGTCAGTTTGATATATTAACCACCTTGCACCACTCAGCCCCTTATTGTGCCTCATTAATTACCGACCTACGAGGAGCAGTAACCGACCTCAAGCCCCGCCTAATCAGGCAAATCGACCGCGCTACAAATGACACATTTCGATTTCGAGTGGTGCACGCCCTCTGGCCGTAATATCAAATCAAATCAAATTTTTCGTTTTCTTCTTCCTTAAACATCTTTTTGTTTCCATTCCACCTTTCATTTTTCACAAGCTACACAACCAATGATTAAAACTCTTAACCCAGCTGTTATTAGAAACTTGTTGGCTAGACACTCCATTAAGTCTGTCTCGGCTAAAGGGTTCTCTCCAGCTATTGTCACTTCCTCCACAATCCCAAACAAGTCTAAGATTTCAGTTAAATTCTACTCAACCAGATCGACCGTTATTCAATTGTTAAATAATATTGGCTCCAAAAGAGAAGTTGAGCAATACTTGAAATACTTCACTTCCGTTTCTCAACAACAATTTGCTGTTATTAAAGTTGGTGGTGCTATCATTACTCAACAATTACCTGAGTTGGCCTCATGTTTGGCTTTCTTATATCACGTGGGTTTGTACCCCATTGTGCTTCATGGTACTGGTCCACAAATTAATGAAATTCTGGAGAATGAGGGCGTTGAACCTGATTATATTGATGGGATTAGAATTACCGATGAAAAGACAATGTCTATAGTTAGAAAGTGCTTCTTAGAGCAAAATTTAAAGTTGGTCACTGCTTTAGAGAAGATGGGTGTTCATGCAAGACCAATTACTGCAGGTGTTTTTCAAGCCGATTATCTAGACAAAGATAAATATAAACTAGTTGGAGATATTACTGGTGTTAATAAAGCACCAATTGAAGCTTCAATTCAAGCGGGTGCTTTACCAATTTTAACCTCCTTGGCTGAAACTCCTTCCGGCCAAATTTTAAATGTCAATGCCGATGTGGCTGCTGGTGAAGTTGCTAGAGTTTTTGAGCCTTTAAAAATTGTTTATTTAAATGAAAAAGGTGGTATTATTAATGTTAACACTGGAGAAAAGGTTTCAGCTATTAACTTAGATGAAGAATACGAAGACTTATTAAAAGAAAGTTGGGTTAAATATGGTACCAAATTAAAAATCAAAGAGATTAGAGACTTATTAATGCACTTACCAAGATCATCCTCAGTTGCTATTATCGATGTGAATGATTTACAAAAAGAATTATTCACAGACTCTGGTGCTGGTACCCTAATTAGAAGAGGTTATAGATTGTTAACTAGATCTTCATTAGACGAGTTTACTCAGCCTGAACAACTAAGATCAGCCTTGAATAGAGATGCAGAAATTGCTTCAGGGCAGGTTTCTGTTGCTACTTATTTAAAATCATTAGAAACTTCTAATTTCAAAGCGTATGGAGATGAGCCATTGGAAGTCTTAGCTATTGTTAAAGATGATAAGAGCACTGGTGTTCCTAAATTGGATAAATTTTTAGCCTCGAAAGCTGGATGGCTAAATAATGTCACTGATAACATTTTCCATTCTCTTAAGAAGGATTATCCAGCATTACAATGGACTGTCAAGGAAGATGATCCAAACACAGCATGGTACTTTGCTAGGGCTGAGGGTTCTTATTCTAAAAATGGTGAGATTTTGTTCTGGTATGGAGCTAAAGATGTCAGTACAGCCTCCAAGTTAATTGATAATTTTAATAAGCAGTCTTTTTCAAAACAGTCAAGTGTTTTTGAATCTCCAAGTCAATCCAGATCCTTTTCTACATTAAGATCTACTTCAGGTTTGTTTAGTTCTGGTTTCAGTAAACAATTTAGAAGAGGTTTAGCTACAGTTTCAGGTAATCCAAACCCTCCGTTAAAAGATGGTAGAAATACTAATAAATCCAAAGTTGCTTTGATTGGTGCAAGGGGATTCACTGGCCAAAATTTAATTTCAATGATTGATAAACATCCATACTTGGAATTATCTCATGTTTCATCTAGAGAATTAGCGGGTCAAAAGTTAAAAGGTTATAATAAAAAAGAAATTGTTTATTCCAATTTGCAGGTTGAAGACATCAAGAAGATGGAATCAAACAAGGAAGTTGATGTTTGGGTTATGGCATTACCAAATGGCGTTTGTAAGCCCTTCGTTGATGCAATCGAATCTGTCAGTGGACCAAATGGTGAATCTAAGATTATTGATTTATCTGCTGATTATAGATTTGATAAGACTGGTGATTGGATTTATGGTTTACCTGAATTGAATGATAGATCAAAAATTGCAAATGCGAGAAAAATCTCCAATCCTGGTTGCTATGCTACTGCCGCCCAGATAGGTATTTCCCCGTTAGTTGATTTTGCTGCTGGTAGACCATCAGTCTTTGGTGTTTCTGGATATTCAGGTGCTGGTACTAAACCATCTCCAAAAAATGATGTTAATTTCTTGAAAGACAACTTAATTCCTTATTCGTTGACTGATCATATTCATGAACGTGAAATTTCATCCCAATTAGGTATAGAAGTTGCATTTATGCCTCATGTTGCACAATGGTTTCAAGGTATAACACATACAATTTCAATTCCTTTAAAGGAAAAATTAACTTCCAGAGATATTAGAGCGATGTATCAAGACAGATATCAAGGTGAACAATTAATTACCATTAGTGGTGAGGCTCCGTTAGTTAAAGACATCAGCGGTAAGCACGGTGTTGTTGTTGGTGCATTTGCCGTTAATGCTAAGCAAGATAGAGTGGTTGTTGTTGCTACTATTGATAATTTGTTAAAAGGCGCTAGTACACAATGTCTACAAAATATTAATTTAGCCATGAAATACGATGAATATGCAGGTATTCCTGATGATTTAGTTATTAGAGGTTAAAAAATGCTGTTTTTTTTTAAAAAAGAAAAGAAAATTTAATACACTTGGTTTTCATTATATATAGCTTTCTATTTTGTTTTGATTTTTTTCTACTATTTGGACATTTCTTCATTTCCTTTATTTAAATGATATAAATATTATTCTTATTAAGAAGTAAATCTAACTTCAGGAAGTTATGTCGAGCGGCTAATTACACAGCCCGAAGAAAAGCCACCAGTGAGAGGTACATAAACACAAAAAAAAATGATATGATCGATCATCAAAGATAACTTTTTGATCAACAAGTTCTTCAAAAACGACTAAAACATAATTCAGATACCATTTCTTAGGATATGATTTCATTATCTAGAGCGACTATTAACTCAATACTGCGATTTCAACTGAAAGTAATCTCTATTCGTTCCATTCAGCAAAGCACCAAATCCAGTTCTTCATTCAACTTAAATGAATTTATGAAAGTACATGAAAGCAAAGGCTTTACAAAAGCACCAACTAGTACAGATAATGGAAAAAAAAAGCCTACCAAAGGCCAAGTTAGCAGGTATGGAGGCCAAAGAGATTTTAAAAATATAAAAGGTGGGAAACTAAACAATGCAGCACATAAAAATAGCAATAGAAACAAGAAGGAAAAATTATTAATCGAAGTTAGTGGCACACCAAAAGATAGAGAAGCTGTTAAAATTGTTTTTAAGCAAATTAAATCAATAAATGCCAAGGGTATCTGTAAACTTATTAGATATGGTAAAGATGAAGGTATTGTTTCCTTGGGTTCAATCTCTAGAACTTTAGACTTAAGTGAGAATGGTTTAAAAGTATTATCAACTACCAAATCAGACAGAAATGAAGACATTGCAGTTGTTAAAGTCATTGATTCTCCAGAAGCAAGAAAACATTATACGGAACATTTAAGTTCATTAGTTCAACAAGATCTATTAAATAATAATAATCGGACAGTGAAGAACCAATTAAGACAACAGCAAGAACTAGCTGAACAAGGTGCAAATACTTTTAAAGTCATTAGATTGACTTGGCAGATCTCACTAAATGATCTAAAAGGACAAAAGAAAAATGAAATTTTAACACAATTTAGAAAAGGTCAAACTGTTCAAATAATAGTTGATGACAAAGATAATTTTGATCATGACGGTAACGCTGTTAGTAACAAATTACAACGTTTATCTGATTTAGAAAGAACATTAAGAGAACGTATTTCTGAAACTTTGGATGGAATTGTTAACGAGTTAAGTACGTCTCCTGAAAAGCTTGGGAATCTAAATGGTAGATTAACGATTACTCTAAAGCCTGAGGCTAAAAAAGAATTGAGTAAAGATGAAAAGAAGAAGTTAAAGGACCAGAAGAAGCTGGAGAAACAGAAAAAGATACAAGAACGGGCGGCTAAGAACAAAGCTCAAAAGGAGGCTGAGATTAAACTGTTAGTTGTGGAGTAAGATTGTTTCTTTATTATATCTTGTACATATGCCTTCTTTTTTATCTTTTTGAGTAGAGAAATTTTGTAAATAATGCATTAAATTGATACTATACCATTCGTCAATATAATACTTTACTTTATAACTTAAATTTTTTGTTTAAGCTTAGAAGTTAATACTATATAAAAGCTGTAAATAAAAGCCTAACAGAAATTCCTGAACAAGTCCAAACAAGCATATAAAAAACCTATATAATAACAAAAGTGTATTTTCCCCGCCCACCATTAAAGCTAAATAAAACCAACAAATTAAAAAAAAAAAACGAAAAAATACCCAAAAATAAATAAATAAAATGAAAGTTTAATTGGCACTTACCAGATAAGCGCACTCTAGAATGTATCTACCTTCCTTGAATTTCTGATTTGAACACGAAGCAGTTAAGTATTTCCAACCTACAATGGTACCACATTGATGGCACATAACATCACATACAGTATAATTTCCAGTTGTCATAATGCGAGATTCACATTTCCCTAACTTTATATTAAAAACTTTGTAAATTAATAAAGCGTCACCAGAGGCACCTCTATATTGATCACTTATGATTAAATTTGTTGTTGTCAAATGAGTTAAGCAATTACAGCATGCATATGTGAATGGTTTACCATTTTTATTAAATTTGGAATGTTTTTGGAAAAAAGATAGTTTTTTCTTCTCATCTGAATTCAAAATATGATGGTGCTCATTCTGATGAGGCATTTGAGGATTGCGAAAACGACGTGGATTATAACGAGAAGGCATGTAAGGATTATAATTTCTATTGCTATTGGAAGTACGGGATAATGCAGAAGAGGATTGGTATAAGGTTGAATAAAAGGCAGCGACAGATTGTGGGTGGGATTCCACATCATCACCATAATCATTTTCACCATTTCCTTCTTCTTCTTGTTGTGGATTATCATTCTCGTTATCGTGTACATGTTCCTGTTCTTGCTCTGCATCGTTATCTTCGCCTTCGGATGACTGAGTTTCTTCTTGATCATCATCATCATCGTCATCTGATTCATAATCAGAATGATGAGAAGACAGGTAGTTTGTGTTGTTCACCAAGTTGTCATTATAATCGTTATTAAGCTGATCTGGGTCAAGGAAAGTTGAATAACGTAGACCCATTTTAGGAAGCTGATTGATTGTAAAGTGGTGATTATGCTTAAAATTAAACGAGATTCAAGCGATGGAAAAATGGCAAGAGCACACCACCGAGAGAGAAGCAAGTCAAAAGTGATACGGTCAGGGGATATGTAAAGCCTCTAAGTGTCGTTCAGTGTGTATAGATGATAAACCAAAGGTCAAACTGAAGGGTGGTTAACTATTAACTGTTCCTTCCTGCCTCCAGCTTTTCAGGTGGATGGGTCGGGGACGGGGTCGCTACGTCGCTGCGTCGCTGTACATCGATCGTCGTTCACTAAAAACAGACGCGTCGCTGTGCGGCTGTCTGCCGAGCACAAGCTCGGGCCCGAGCGGCGCCAACCGAGATCCGGAATTGAGTCGGAAGCTTGAGACTGCAAATTGGAATTGCTCCGCATGGCTAACTAATCAGACGCCTTTTCAAGCCGGACGAATTTTGGACTTAAACATAAGAACAGCTATAAGTGGCCAGAGCCTATAAAGTCATATATGAGTAGGCTTGACGGGAGGCGACGGTTAAGAGGGGAGCAAGTCAATTGGCTCTACAATTCTAAGTGGTCGCAAAGTTATCAAAATTATCAGTGCGTCGAGCGAATTAGCACGAGTTAAATTCGCCCAAAGACCGGCGATATCGCACAGGCCTCTGGGATCAGAAATCTCTAGTTACGGACAGTATAGGTATTGCGACCCTGGAAAAGGCCAATGGTTAGGCTAGAGCTAGTTGGCTATACTTAGAAGGAGAATGTGAGTCACTGGTCACAATTCACACCTACTGGCTGGCTGGGAGACAGCGGTCGATGGATGCGATAAAGTTATTGCAGTCTCAAGCCCGACTGAACTAATTTGCTAGGTAGTTTTCTCCTGTATTTAAATCCTGGCCGTTTCCCTAAACAGACGTATTTTCCACTCCATCTCCTTCGACTCTTCTCTTGCTGTCTTCTAAAAACTCTAGTTATATATCCCACTGTGCCCTGTATCATAATCCAGTGGTCTGCTCGAGCTCTCTTCTGCTACTGTCACGTTCTAGACTCGGCTCAACTATTCGTCATTCAAAATTTTCATTTTTCAACTCCATCTCGGTCCAAAATTAACAAACTTATCTTGTCCACTTTCCACTTAATTCCTTTATTTCCATGAGCTCTCTTCTAAAAAACATGCCTGATACAACATCTACTCCAAAGGAATTAGAATTACACTTACACGCTAGTTCTTCTCCTCCTTCTCCTCCTACTTCTCTTCCTCCTTCTACTCCTGTCGTTCATCATCCCCACTCTCACCCTAATCAACTGCCTTTAAATACAGTTACAGACTTACAGCAAAATACTCTCCACATGGGTCATGATTCTGTTGAAATAGATTATGAAGCATTACCAGAGAACTCACCTATTCTAGCTCAATTGTCTGCAGGTGCATTTGCTGGTATAATGGAACATACTGTTATGTATCCCGTTGATGCAATTAAAACAAGATTACAAGTTTCCAAAATCCACGTTGATGAAGGTTTGATTCAATCGTTTTCGAAAATTACTTCTAGTGAAGGTTTGATTGCTCTTTGGAGGGGGGTTTCCTCAGTGATATTGGGTGCTGGTCCTGCCCATGCTGTTTATTTTATGGTTTTTGAATCAACAAAGACATATTTGGTTGATCATTTTATTAATAATTCAACTTCTTCTTCTTTAATAACTGATGAAAAGCATCCTTTAATTGCTTCTCTGTCGGGTATAGCAGCCACCACTACTTCCGATGCTTTAATGAATCCATTTGATGTGATAAAGCAAAGAATGCAAATATATAAATCAAATAACCGTACAACCACTAATCCATCTGTTTTTAAATTCATAAATACGATGTATCAAAAGGAAGGTTTGAGAGCATTTTATCTTTCCTATCCTACAACTTTAATGTTGAATATTCCATTTGCTGCTATAAATTTTGGTGTTTATGAGTATGCTTCAACCCAATTGAACCCAACTCAAATTTATAATCCTTTATTACATTGTGTTGCGGGTGGAATATCTGGTGCTGCAGCTGCAGCTGTCACAACTCCATTTGATTGTGTTAAAACCGTTTTACAGACAAAATCTTATCCTAATGTTACTGGCTTCATGAGTGCTTCAAAACAATTATATCTACATAATGGATATTCTGGGTTTTTAAGAGGTTTAAAACCTAGAGTTGTTTTTAATGTTCCTTCAACTGCTATTTCCTGGACTGCTTATGAAATGGCTAAAGCTTACCTACTAAAGAGTGATTCTAATATTCCGTCTACAAAATTAAATTAATTCTTAATTGCACTATATTCTCTTTTCACATAATAACCCATTCCTCCTGTACAAAGTTTTTTTTCAATCCCGACTACTTTTTATCTTATTTTCTCACCTTTTCGTCTCTTCATTTTTTCGTTTATTGCTTTCTGCTAGTACTGCTTGTCTTTAGAATTTGCTCCAAATTTTTTTTTTCTTTTTTCTTTTTTTATTTCATTTCACATCCATCTTTGATTTTGTTTGTTTGCGTTTTTTCATTTAGTATGCGATAATGATTTCTCTTTTTTTGCTAATATAACTTGATATAAATTATAGAAACCATTTATTGGATCAAGGTAACTAGGTAACTATCTAAATACATTTATATGTTATTCTGTATTATTAAATATGCTTGCTAAATATATAATCAAAGTATCAGTAGAAGATAGTCAATTAAAAATATACCCTCTGATTGGTCCAGTTATTGTGCATGCTGCAAAATTTTGTTGCCGGTAGAAGAGGTCAAATATAGCAAGTCATTTTTGGATAGCTTCTGAGCAACGAAACTGAAAGCAACACAAGAGGCTAGGAACCCAATAAAGTTATAGAACTGTATATATAGATAAGTCAGTATATCAAAATTATGGCCTTTTTTATCACGATGGTCAGATGTGCCTTTGATTTAACGAAATACAATAAGACATTTGTTTGTTTACATACAGCTTTTCTGGAGTATATCCGTTCTTCTTCGTCGGACCTATGAGAAGTGAATATTTTCCTTATGTTCTGTAGCATTTGCAGCGGCATCGAGGTGTTGTGAAGTCGGCTGTATGGTGGCTGGAAAAGGAAGTGAAACCCATGAAATAGGCAACCAAAGATGGAATGGTGAAAATAGTGGGAAGAACCGTTGCGCCGGATGTAGCCGTGTTTCTTATCACTCAGCAGGGCCTGCCCGAGGTTGTTCTGCGGCTGGGTTCAGGCGCACCGAATTTGCAGCCATTTCAGCTGCTTTCCTATTTAATCTGGGTTTGCTGCTTTCTAGTGCCAAAACAAATAAATAGCTACCAATCCCCCTCTTTTCAATCCTCAATCATGAAGCACGGTGTCATGTCTAGAGAGTGGTCTCTGTGGAATCAATTGCAATTGGGTTACTCGAAATTCACTATTGATAACAACATGTCTGAGCAACAGCAACAGCAACAGCAACAATCAGGTAGCAGTCACCTGGTTGACGATGAAAAGAAAAAGCTCCAATCTTACTATGACCCAGAAGCTCTAGCTTCCTTATATTACAACAACAAGCAACAATCAAAGAAGACAAATAAGAGATTATCTGCTTTGGGTATCACTGCTCTTTTGACCTATATTTTATACTTATCTTATGCTTATTTCATTAGAGATCCTAGAAATGTCGAAGCTTTGGATACTTATTATCTCAACCACCATTTTAAATTATTAGAAGAGGCTGACTTGGAACCTTCCCCTGAAGTTCACGAAGTTATTGAAATTCCAATTATTCCAGCCTTAAATTACTCAACTCCATTATATTCCCAGAATTTATTAACTGCTACTTTTGGCAACAGTTGGGGTCATCCTGCAGTGGTGACATACAATGCTCCAAAGAATATCACATTCAATCAAGTTGTTGTTTCATTAGACACTACTGTTGATGGTGTTCAATATGATAGATTAGCTCATTTATATTTAGATGGTGTTGAACTTTGGAGAACTTCCACAATTGAGCCATCTGGTAACTTATCTCATTCTTTGGCTCAAAAAGATTTATCAATGTATGCTAAATTATTTGAATCGGATGGTACTTTAATGTTCCAATTAGATAACTTATTAACTCCAAGATTAACCGGTTCTTTCAATGTTACTTTAAAGGCAACCTACTACTATGATGCTGATGGTCCAGATTATTCATTATTCCCAGCAGACGGTTCTGAAGACGATGAAACTGTTGTTGATATTATGGATATTGGAGATGAAGTCTTGCCAGGCTCCTTAAGAACTATATTTGATACCAGAGAAGTTGCTGATCAAGTTTACCCATTGGTTAAGGCTGCCACTCTTTTGAGACCTCCATTAGTTTATATTCCAGATTCTCCTTTTGCTTCAATTGTTCCTCAACTAAATGGTAATACTACCAAAGCTAAGTTAATTGTTTACATTTCTGCTAATGCTGCTGAAGAATTCTGGTATTCCAATGTTTTTGACGAATACCAAGATTTCTTTTTAAAGAGAGGACACCATTTTGAAGGTCATGGTCCATGTCGTATGATTAATGTCTTTGTTGATGACTTTAGAGTTGCTTCTGTTAATCCAAATCCAACTATCTTTACTGGCGGTATTGCTCCTTCATTATGGAATCCAATTGTTTCATCCGGTGCTTTTGATGTGAGAGGCCTAGAAGTTGATTTAACTGCTATCTTACCATTACTCTGGGAAAAAGATTCTCAAATTTCCATTGAAGTTTCTAATTGTATTGATGATGATCCAAAGAAGAAGGTTAAGAAACCATCTGGTGTTGGCTCCAACTGGATCACTTCCGCCAATGTTATTACTTGGGAAGATGACAGAATTGCTAACTCTACAGGTGAGATTGTTGCTTTTGATAACACTACCAAGATCTTTGATTTTGCCATTGCTCCTCCATTTGGTGGTTTATTAACTCAAATTGTTCGTGCAGATTATGGTAACATGGTCAATTCAACTCTTAATTATACCTTAACTAACGGTACTGAATTATCTTACAATGCTCAGTCTTTCCACAACTCTTCTCAGGCATCCGTCGGTGTTATTGTTAAATTCGGTGATACTCAAAAAGTTGTTTCTGATCCAAAGAGTTATACTTCATTTGCTTTAACTGATGCTTTGACCGATCTACCGATTTCCAACGTCACTTACAACTTCTCTTATCCTTTGGATTTGAAGATTGAAACTCTACCTGTTGTTGGTGCTTCTGTTGAATATCAGGTTAATATCACCAAAGAATATAAAGGTATTGTTGCTGCTGATGGTTTACCTTTTGTTTCAATCAAAAATATGGAAAATGGTACTGCTAACTTTACTATTTCACCGGATGGAAATTTCGGTAATGGTTCTGTTGAACATAATTATACTTTAACTGAAAACTTACCAGGTGGCACTTTAGCCAAACAATACAATAGACATGCTTTAGGTGCCAACAAGACCATTGAATATGATAATGTTACCATATCTACTGTTCCTGCTTTCACTGGATCTAAAGATGTTTTCGGCAAGCAAGAATTGAAATCACTTGCTGGTCATCACCTTACTAGATTGAGAGTTCCTGGCGATATGCTTGAAGCTATGCTAGAAATGTTAAATGATTTACAAGATGAAAGTGATGTCATTCGTTATATGGATTTCTTTAACGATGCTATTGCTTATCATGTTGACTCAGCTTTTAACCGTCCTGAGGAACCTGTAAGAATTGATTTCTCTCCTTTTGAATTAGATTCAGAATCAGTTGCAGATGAAGATATGGATTGGCCTCTAGCTAGACCATTTATTATGGATTATTAGTTTAAAATAGTTCCTTTTTATTAATAATATTTTTACAACTTGATTATTTTCAATCGTCAGTTGTCCTTATAATACCTTACTTTCGTTTACTTTTTACTGTTTATTTTTATTTATATAAGACTGCAACGCTAGTCTTGATTTTATATGTACTGTTCTTCTTCGGATTTTTTTTTCTACTAGGGTAAATTGTTTTGTTTTTTTTAAAACGGAAATACAAGTATCACAAATAATCAATGTATCCAATTGTAAAAATTATATCCTTAATTTATTACAAAATACTAAGACTAATTAAATAAGATGAGTGAAAAAGCAAAATCAAAAAACAAAAAATATTAAGAAATTAAGAAAGCAATACGTCAGGAACTAAAATAATAAAAAGATATTAGACTAAAAGGGGGGAGGTGGAGTCTGGATAACAAAAACTAAATCTTGTTAATAATTGAAGTTTGAACAGTAGTGTTGATGAACTCCTCATTTGAATGATTGTTAGAGCTACTTAAACCATCAGGGGCAACTCCTTTGGATAAATATTCGACTTCGTCCCAGTTAAATGGGGTTTCGCCCGTAACAGCAGTAGTTGGAGTAAACGAATCATCTTCTAAAGTATCCATATTTTCATATTGCTTGAATTTAAAATCAGCAACATTAGAGACAGTCTTCTCACTAGTTGGAGTACTGACTTTACCAAATTTGCCTTCTTCATCATCCCCGTCATCATAATCATGGTATGCTGTTCTGTCCGTGTAGCCTGAATAGTTAGAGAAAATTTTAGTAACGTAAGAGCCTGCAGTAGAAGTAGGAATGACACTGTTATTGACAGATGTAGCCCACATGGTAGTTACTGGCAATGAGATAGCAATTAATGCAGTACCCAAAGCAGAGAGAGACTGAAAGAAGTGGCTCTGTGTACCAATTCCATAGAATGAAAGAAGTATAATGATTGTTGGAACAAGCATCGTTTGACAAGACATGATGAAAGCAATATGCTGGAAGTTAAATTGTTTAACCCCCATTTTTCTTCTCTGCCTAATATCCACAGCTAATTTGGAAAGCAACATTAACATGATTAGGCAAGATGAAGTAGCAAAACAAATAATTGGGGCATTAACAATCCAATTTGGAACTGAATAACTATTATCAAATAAAGCTTTGTTTGACATACAGCAATAAGTAAAATAGAAACCCGTTGTGAGTAAGCCTAAGGTACCAGCAAAGGCCGTAGCTATATAACCTAAAATGATACCACCAGACTTGATAGCTCTGAAAATACCAAAAACTTGGAAAGTTAATGAAGCTTCAACTAATGCAATTAATAAAACATATAAACTATTTGTTGCAGCAGACAATCTTGAAGCATTTTGATTGATGTAAAGATATCCTGAGAAATGGTAGGTCATTGAGTTATAAGTATTTGCTAATGTACAAATGAAGAGAATTGAGTGCAAAAGTAAAGCAAATAAACATGTGATATTTAGAAAGAAAACTGGTCTTTTCTTTTTAGTAATGAAATAAGTAACTGGAATGGCAATTGCGGATAGCCCAATTCTAACACCAAAGATTGCAGCTAATCTAAGTGTTGAATTTTTGAAAACATCCAAATCGTTAAAGGTAAGTTCGGTATCACCATATGGAGAGGTATAGTTTAAAACAATTGTTGATGGGTCAAGACCCTCTGGTAGAGTTGTATCAATACTAGAATAATAGTCATAAGAACTGGAATCAGAAGACATGCTGTTTAAGGGTTTAAGGAGGAGGAGGAGCCTTTTGCTTTGGTCTTCAGAGGGAAACTAGAAACAAACGAAGCCAGTTCTGTTGAAAATAACTGGCGATGGTGACATTTTTATTTTAATTTTAAGTCAAGTTTAACAGGCAAATCGATAAGTATCAACCACTGATAATAATTTATCACAAATGATTCAGAACTATGAAACATGAACATCGGAGGTTTGAAGTATAAGAAAGGCTGGTTATTAAATACTTCAAATCCGCGGAATTTCCCAATTGGGCCTGCTCAATGGGCACTGCCCGCTGCATCTCGATGAGCTTCTCGAGCTATAGCCCCAATTACATATAAAGTGATACTAATTGGGAAAATTGGTATACTAAGAACTTTAATTAAAAATAATTATACAGACTAAGGTTAAACACTATAATCATCCGAAAATGAAGCCCAATTTTTCACCTCCATTAAATGTCTCATAGTTGGCCTGCCATGGGGGCAGTTCCAAGGCTTATCTAGTGTAGACAAATTCCTAATCACTCTTTCCATTGTCTTGTACGTTAAAGCTTTACCAATCATTATACTTGACCTGCAAGCTCTCATGGCAAACATGGATCTGACTTTAGATGGTCTGACTATGTTACTACCAGAACAATTTGGGGAACCCTCAGTTTCTTTAACTAAATGAGTTAGTTCATTGAAGTCAGACAAATCAAATATTGTATTTTTAGAATATGGTAGAGATATAAGCCTGATTCTATCACCCGGATCATTTCCTTCTTCAATTTTGAGTTTAAACCCATTTTTACTAAATATTTCCAAATTATTCATAATCACTAATTCGTCTATTGCGTTAAGGTCCAAGGACGTGGGTATAACAAGTGGTTGGCTTTCAAAGATAGTTTCCCTTTGATATTTTTCAAAATTAAATTTTTCATCAGATGCATGTTGATCAACTATAAATAGATTTGTCTTCCCAGCATCGTCTACTTTTGAAACTAAAATGAAACCTAAATTAAATTGACCTATAACATTCATTCTTAAAAAGTCAGATTTACTAACAGTCAGTGTTAAGTACCTCTCAGCTTCGCCTTCATCACTAATATCCTTTGGTTTGGGCTGGTGGGTCTCAGTAGAGTTAACTCTGGGTCTTTTAATTTGTAAATTGACAGGGTTAACACCTAAAATTGTTTCTAAATTGTGAGTAGATTGGATATCCTGATATAATTTTCTTTTGATTGTTTTTGAACTTACCTCGTTCTGAACTACAACCGGAGAGCTTGAACTAGCATGACTAGGGCATAAACAATCATTGGCATGTGGTTCAGGAAATGACAATCTAGATCTTTTGATAACAGCCTCGGTTTCAATCACATCACCACTACCGATCTGAGTATACAGCTTATTATTCTCACATTGAACTTCATTATCATATTTTCTATCAGCTTTATTTTTCTCTGGATTATCTAATGCTGTCTGTGAATTGTGTGAGATCTTGACAACTTGAATATCCCCCTTAGAATTGTGATTCGAGTCTTGACAGTGCTCAACAAGTAGTGATCTTGCATGTACTTCCTCAACTGGTTCTACATTCTCTTTTACAACTTCTTCAGTATCTTTTATTTGCCCCATCTCTTCAAATTTTTCTATTTCTTTTTCGGAAACATTATCTCCATCATATATATTTGCTTTTTCATCCTTTTCGTGGTCAGATAATTCAGTGGAGTAAGTATCATTTATCTTATTAAAGGTATCAAAAACTTGGGTTTCTGGTCCCTCTGACTCGATTTCCTGCTCTTCATTATTAGACTTCTTAAACTGAAAATCATCACTCAATTTTAATTGTTTAAAATTTGAAGTTCTACCATTTAGTTTAGGAATTGGTGCATTATTAACTGGAATTCTAGTGTCTTGGGATAGAAACAAGTTGTTAAATTCTTCTTTTAAACTTTCAATAACTAAATTTTCGTTATTAATTAAAACTGTTCTTTTATCTGGAGTGACATTAATATCAACATAAAGTGGGTCTATTTCTAGATTCATAAGTATAACTGGAAACTGCAAGTGATTAAATGATTTATACACTTCATTGACAGCTTTGGAAAAAGGTTGCAAATGGACCGGTCTACTATTAATGAACCATAGCTGTCTATCAGAAGCTGATCTACCTTGGCCAAAAGAGCAATTAGAAACGAAGCCATTAACGTTAACATTCATTTCACATGATTTAAGTTTAAACCTAGTCTTCAAATTGATTTGCATATCAATAGGTTCCAAACCATACATACCATTTGGACCAAAAACACTAAGTATGTTACTTTTAAGGCTTTTAGCTCCACTTGAAGAGAGCATTATTGATTTTTTGCCTTTTGAATCAATATGAGCCACTAATATTCTAACACCCAAATTTATAATTGCGTATGATTGCAAAAAGGTTAGCACTTTTTGAAATTCTCTTCTAGCATTTTTAGTAAGTTCCATTCTTCGAACAGGTAAATTCTTAAATAAATTTGAAACTAACACTGTTGTGCCAACTTTTCCAGAAATTATGCTCTTGTGATCTAGGTTACCCATTATAGAATATTCTAACTTATAAGCTTTAGGTTTCATACCTTTTGTTGCTGTAGTAATACTAACCTCTGATATTGCACACAATGAGCTTAAAGCTTCACCTCTAAAACCTAGAGTTGAGACTGTTTCCACATCTTCAAAAGTTTCTAATTTTGATGTATGATTCTTTAGGCAAACACTTTCAAAATCTTCCTCTTTTATACCTAGACCATTATCTTTAACTTCTATTGAATCTAATCCATAATTTCTAAAGGTAATTGTTATCTGCGAAGAGTTAGCATCTAATGAATTCTCCACCAGTTCTTTCACAGCAGTTGTCAAATCTATAATTACCTGACCAGAAGTGATGGAATGGATATCTCTTCCACTGATAGCTTTGATTCCCATTGTAGTTGTTGTATGCTTTCTGTAATATACAAAGGTAGGTTCTATTCACAGATATTTAGGTTCTACGCGTTTGTTTTCATTTTTGGTTTTTGCAAAGGCAAATCTGATATAAACAACTATTTATTCTTCTTCTTTTCATCTTCATCAATAACAGTTAATGCAACCAAATACAGTATATGATGAAGATAACCTGACAACTACCAAGGTCCTCTTGTTATTAGTAGAACTCATTGAAGTAATAATAGAGCAAGTATGTTATTATAGAAACGTTTATCCAACTGACTCTTATCAAACCTTCCAATCCTACAATCTACAAGTTTACAGAAATAGACATCCTGGGGTTCAAATATATTTAAAGAACTTATCAATGAAATTGATGGGGATATTACAGAAAGGTCAGCTATATAGAGTATTCATTAATTTAATTGAACAGAGAACTGGTAACTTGTTAGAAACTTATGGTTTTAGTTTTATAAATTCAATTTTATTTGATAGCTTAAGACTTAGCAATTCAATTAAATTTGATGAAAATACTGACAGTTTTACAACAGCCATGATTTTTTCCCAATTTAGAAGTCTCTTACATTCTATTATAAATGATTTATCCAAATTAAAGAGATTTAAAGATACACAAGTTACTTTTAGAGTAATAATTTCCACTGTTCATAATTCATTTAATGATTTAGCTAAGAGTCATGATTGGCTAATAAAATCATTATCTGAAAAGCCTTCATTATCTTCGAATAAGACGGAACCTCAAAATTATACAGTTTATCCAGAAGTGGAGTTAGGCTACTTAAATATCAAAGGTTTTAGGTCGATCGAAAATCAAGTAAATTCTAGTTGAAAAAGTTCACTATATAGGTTTTAGATGGTTAATTTCTTTTTAATTGGCTTTGTGGTCGCAGACGAAACCACTTTCAATCATCATTTTGTATTTATGCTGTCTAAATTTTACTTTAACTTTTTTATGTAATTGTTATTTTTTCCGAATAAATAAGATAATTAATTTCAGAAATATATTAAGTGGCAAGAGAGTCGGAACGATAAAACATATCTAATAAAACATAGGGTGAAAGAGTATAATGCAAGGTGACAACGAGAAGCAAATCGTAAAAGGTGTAAGAAAAAAAAACAAAAAAAAATGGGAGAATCAAAAAGAAGTATAACAAAAAATTAAAGGGGCAAAAGATTATGTAATTGGAACGAAAGCAAATAAAAGGGATAAATAAAAGTAAAATTTTCAAATTGTTTAATGCAACTTAGAAGAATTTTCTTCTTTCCGTATTGAATAAATACTTTTGGATCTTGAATTCCACCAATCATCAAACAAAATTAACGAGAACCACGCACAAGTTAAATCAAGTAAATGATGTATCCAGAATAAATGTCTGGTACCAAAAACTAAAGAATAAAATGAAAAATAAATTAAGATGAACTTGGTGAAGAAGATTGCTAATTTATGAACCGGTCTAGTGATCATAAATCCATTAACATTACCTTGAATCAAGAAAAGTATTGGCAAAATAGCAAGCAAATTATGATGAGACGAAAATGGTGTTGCCCATTTCAATGAAAAATTATGTATCCAAACAATTAAAACAGGGATGTTGACAGGTAAAATCCATAGCATTATTAATAATATAGATAAATTGAAATTTTTATAATTATCAAATGACTTTTGTGTAGCACTGGCAGAAGGTGAATTACTTGAAGGATTATTAGCAATCGTAAAACCTCTAATAACAACAACTAATTGCACAATACAACAAACAGTATAGGCAAATTGGTAAGGTAAATAAAACGGAATAGAGCCGACCAAAAGAGCAACGGCCAAAGCACGGCGTTTGCCATGAACATTTGGTTTACCAGACTTGTATGGAAAAAATTTAGCATAAATTATGCTTATTACTGTAATTAATCCATTTAATGTAAAATAAAATGCACTCACCAAGGACAAGGAGATTATCAAGATCAAAGGACCGTAAAACCATAGCGCACCTTCCTCTAAACCCAGGAAATACATATTGACATGAACTTCAGATTTTTCAATTCCATGCATTAAGTCAAGATCGGGTATTGTCACTGGATCAACTGTCGATAACAATTTTTGGAAAGTCGCTTTAGAAACAAATGATGATAGGACAGCCAAGCTAGCAGCTACAGGGAAAAGAACGTTCCAATCACAAAACATTAATAAACCTTCACCAAAGCTTGGGAAGATATCATCTTTAATAAATTTTCTAAACTGTAAATATAAAACCAGAACAGTGACAAAAGTTGGGAAACCAATAATTGACAATCTATATTTTAAAACTATCGTTTTCAAAGACTTAAACCAGTCAACAGACATATAAATATCCAATATTTGGTCAGACGATAATGAATCGCTGAATAGTTTTAATTGTAAAGAAGACTCTTCATCTTTAACAAAAGGGCAAAAAGGAGAAACCCCTTGAATCAAAGCAGTAACGTCATTAAATTTGTCGATATTTATATGCCATTTTGTTTCATCTCTAATTGATTGACTTAAAACAGGAGAAAATTTTCTTAATTTTGAATCTTCATAGCGAATATCAAATCTATATGCCAACAAGCTTGACCAAGCTGATGGAACTTGTATATCGACAATTATTGGTCTATGTCCTGGTAATGTAATATAATAGCCTCTTGTAAATAATTTCCATAAGCTTGGTTCACCCAAGGATAAATTTGAAGACTGTTCCAATTCTAAATCAGACATTATAAAATCATTACCCGAAATACCAAAGGAAGATTCTGCAATAACAACTGTATCAAAGTTTGATAATATATCAGAATTCAATTGAACTGCCCAAAATGGACTTTCTTTTGCACCAATGGAAGACTCGGATGAGGATAGAGAATCTGGAAAAGATCTCGGAATCATATGAACATCATTTTGAATATCAATACATTCTAGTTGAACGTATTTGGTAGTTTGATCTGTTGTATAATCAAATTCTTTTTCGTATTTTTTATCAACAGTTAAAGCACGACATAATAACAAAGCAGCTGATGGAGAATTATCCAATTCTTCAATACTAGTCGGCTTCAGCGAACTTATAAAATTGAAGTTGAACTTTAAATCGTTTTTTCCAACATAAAATAAATGGATATCAGGAGAAAATGAATTTCTTTTTGATTTATGATTTAGGGGCAGTTGAAAAGTTCTCTCTCTAGGAGTTTCCTTTAACTGTTTGGTATCAATAGTTAGTTTATAAGTTAAAGGTATTTTGTTTTCACTAGCTTTAACTGAATCAAAATCTTGTTTAGCCTTAGGCTCAAACCCAGATAAAAACATTCTTCTGAAAATTTCCATTCTTTTCGATAAAGGATAAGTTTGAGTATTGGAAGTAACATCAATAATTTGTAAGATAGTCTTAGCTAAAGTCCTTCTTAGTTGATCACACCAAACAATAGCTAGATGATCGATTGGGGACCAAACTCCTGGAATACCGGTAGTTGAAACAGTGAAACCATTTGTTTCTGGGACAAGCCCAGTTAAAGAAGTATAGTCGGCAGGTAACATATTATCCAATAGTCCGCCAGTTATAGAAATCAAGGAAACGTTCTGTAATCTAAATCTTGCAATTTCAGAAAGCTTTGAATTGGGTATTGAAGGTGAATAACCTATTCTCCAAAAATCATCAGTTGAAGCAAATACACTCAACAAATCACCATCAAAAGTAGCCGGGGCTGCTGCATGAGGTGCAGCTAGTGTTATTATAGTGTTAACAGAATTTTCTATATAATTTGGCAAAGTCAGCATAACTCTTGAAACTATTCCACCCATTGAATGGCCTAGAAGAATGACTGAAGTCGCAGGCATTTCATTCTGAGAATAGAGAGATAATATAAAACTAATTGCATCATTTAAATATTCAGCTTGATCCAGCATTGTCCTTCCATGGAAAGCAGTAAAATCTTCATTAAAATCAGCTGAAAAGAAATCCAAATTATTAACATTTTTATTCAAATCCTGTATATATTCAAAGTTTTCATAATATAAATTGGCAGACGCTGAAGCTATTGATCTAACTTGTTTATAGCTACCAGCATTGCCAGGAATGAATAAAACTGGTGTACCGTTTAATTTCAAGTCTTCATATTCAGAGGGTATTTTATCTTTGCCTTGTTCTCTGTAAATATAAAGTGAATATTTTGAGGCAAATCTCGTATGGGAATGATCAAAACCTTCAACTCTTGCGTAAGCCGGAGACATGTAAACCCCTCTGCAACCTGGATAATCTGCACCTTCGGAAGTTCTTGTAAAACTGTACGTTATTAGAGATAAGAGGGATAACCCTATAATTGACAAAGCTAGTAAGAAGGATCTAGGGCTAACAAAATTGAATGAAGGAGAAGGTGGTGCTGATGATGATGAAGAAGGCATTGGGGATGATACACTTGGAGAGAGCTTGGGCTCCTGTTGCCTATTCATAATTTATGGATTAATAATATAGAATTAAGGCCAAACTAGAGTGTGTTATGATAGGACGTTGAAGTGCTGGTTGACAGTCTCCCTTTTCTGAACTGTGTGTTTGAACTGTTTGAGCTGTTTGGGTCGTTTGGACTGTTCAGAGGGTGGTGCTCTTGCTTGCCTTTGCAATGGTACCAGTTGTTGGCGAAGATGGAGGTAGGTGAGTCGGAAGAAGTGGGAGTAAACCAGACAGTCGGATGCTCTGTAAAGAACAAAGATCAACAAACAACGTGCTGAGCTGAGCTGAGGTGCTGAGCCCAGTTATCAGGGCCTACTTGCGCTGATTGCCTGTTGTGCCTTACTGCTCTCGTATCCATGATAACTACAAATACAGGGTTACGTCTTACTAAGGGGTGAGTTGTCAGTGACCGCTGTTCTAGGTGACCACATCCAAGAACAGCTGGAAACAATTGGAGACAACTGAAATGCAAAGATTTCACTAATTCTGTAATGAAGCAAAGGCGTGCGTTCAGTGTTCACAGTTCACTAGCACGCATTTCCTAGTCTAATGCCTCATTCCTTGATCAAGTTCATTAATCTTAGTATAAACTTGCTATCAAAAATTGCCATTCAGCTTGTTACTAAACTTCCATTTCTTTATACCTGGCTCTCTATTAAAATTTGTTAGCTTCAACAAAAGTTGAAAAAATGCTCTCGGCGAGATTCGAACACGCGATCTTCAGATTATGAGACTGACGCCTTAACCAGCTGGGCCACGAAAGCAAACAACAATTCGGATTTTACAAATACTTCTCCAGTAGTGTATTAGTAAGCAACGTGATTAGCACGTGAATTTAACCTCTTTAATCACAAAGTTGCATATTATGAAGATAAAGTCATGTATAAGTCACGTGCAAATCGCGAATAACGGCATTGTCGGCTCTGTCAATAGATGTCGCAATGGCTCATGGCCATCACGAACCCAGCCGGCTTCTGAATCCTGAATTCTTATACGTTAAAACCTGTAAGTTGTAGTGATTCACCCAAACCCTTAATTTTCTAACTTGTTTTAGGTGCAATTTGTCAGACCATTTTCGTATTCCTAGGTGATAGATACTCTAAAGGTTCACCCAAGAGAAAAAAAAATAATATATATATTCAATGACTTCTCCAAATCTTTTCAATTCGTTCTTTTTCACGCCTACTGAAGTAGACTTGTACCTGATTTGATCTCCAAAATCAAATATCAATAATCATGTTTAGACAAGTGACTAAAAGATCAATTTCAACAACAAGAAAGCTTCTTGGTGCTTACCATCCAGAGGTCAACCCTGTTTTGGCTAATGATGGTTTTTCAGAAGCAATTGGTAACACCCCTTTGCTGAAACTAAGAGCTGTTTCCAAACAAACTGGAAGAAATATTTATGCTAAAGCTGAATTCATGAATCCAGGTGGTTCTGTTAAGGACAGACCTGCCCTATATATTATAGAAGAAGCTGAAAGAAGAGGTTTATTAAAGCCAGGTGGAACTATCACAGAAGGTACCGCTGGTAACACTGGTATAGCTTTAGCCCATTTAGCAAGAGCAAGAGGTTATAAATGTATTGCTTATATGCCAGAAAATTTAGTCAAATCCAAATCTGAAATTATGGAAATGTTAGGTGCTGAAGTATTTAGAGTTCCTGTCGTTGATATATCTAATTCTAATCATTTTAATCATCAGGCTAAAAGACATGCTGAATCTTTAGAAAATGCTATATGGGCCAATCAGTTTGATAATTTGGCTAATAGAAAATCACATATTGAAACTACTGCTCCAGAAATTTATAAGCAGCTAGATGGGAAGGTGGATGCATTCACTTGTGGTTTAGGTTCAGGTGGTACTTGGGGTGGTATTACTCATTTCTTTAAGGAAAAGAATCCTGCATTCAAATCATATGTTAGTGAGCCACCAGGATCTGTTGTTGTTTCATATGTTGAATCTGGTTTAAAGCATTACGTTAAAGAAGGCAAGTCCTTTATTGAAGGTGTTGGAGCCCAGGGTAGAGTCAACGACAATGTCATGCAGGATATCAGAATTGCTGATGGTGCTTTCTTAATTCCAGATGAGGAGTCGATTGTTATGTTGTATAGACTAATTGATGAAGAAGGTTTATATCTTGGTGGTTCTTCTGCTTTAAATGTTGTTGCTGCTACTAGAGCAGCTGAGCTGCAGCCTGAAGGCTCCAATATTGTGACTATTCTACCAGACTCTGCACACAAATATGCTAGTAGATTCTTCAGCAAGGCTTGGTTGAAAGAGGTTGGCGTTTGGGAGTCTCTTCCAGATCACTTGAAGAAGTATGCTTCCCTAGATTAGATTGGGCTGCAATTTTGTATTTTATAGTATCAGTATCAGTGCATATATTTATTTCACTTATATCTCCAGTAAACGTGCCGGAAATAGCTCCGTTGCCTGTCACTGCCTCGTCGGATAGCAGCACCAGTAACGCCGGTGCCGCAGTCCGTATTAGGGAATCCCGTAAGGTGCATTTTCCGGTATTACTCACTCAACCCATGATGATATCCTTGTGGCCGGGTCTACTTCACAGTTATACAAATAGCTTCAGATATCTCCCAAATGGAGCAAAATTCAGATACTCTACCAACAGGTTTCACAGTCCAGAAACTGGTTCAAAATTAATGTCGACTACAAGCAAGCCTGGTCGTCAAGTCTCACTCTCATCGCAATCAGACGATGGAGATTTTGTTTCAATAAATTCAAGTGAAAATGACTCTGTCCTAGAAGAGCAGCAAAATCATCATCATCAAAGAGATCCAGTTCAACTTACAAATAAGGCTGCCCAAGTATTGACACAACGTAGCTCACCTGAGCAAATACAAAAACTAAATGCAGAGCAAATACAAAATTCACCTATTGAAAAAACTCAAACAAGATTGAGTCGTGTTGGATCGAAGTTAAGTAAGGTTTCCACCATCAAGTTAGATAAATCAAAAATTATTCCAAGAAATAAGAGAAGAGGTTTGTTGGGGCCTTTTGCCATTGTTCCAGAATATGATAATCCAAGAGACTTGCCAAATAATATTAGGTTCTTACTAGTTTTCGTTGTGGCTTTTTGTGCAATGCTAGGTCCAATGGGTACCTCAATTTTATTGCCTGCTACAGATGATATTGTTGAAAATTTACATACTGATGTTGCAACTGTTAATGTTTCTATTGGTATTTATTTACTTACACTAGGTATTATTCCAATATGGTGGTCCAATTTCAGTGAAAGGCATGGTAGAAGATCAATATATATTATCAGCTTTACTATGTATTTGTGCTTCACCATAGGCTGTTCCTTATCCAACAGTATTGGTATGCTAATTGGTTTTCGTGTGTTATCTGGTGGTTGTGCAGCTAGTGTTCAAGCAGTTGGTGCTGGTACCATTTCGGATCTTTACCCAATTACCGAAAGGGGTACAGCTATGGGTATTTTCTATTTAGGGCCATTGGCTGGTCCTTTGCTAGCTCCAATAATTGGTGGTGCTATTACTCAAAATAAAAGTTTTGGTTGGAGAGCTACTCAATGGTTCTTGGTCATTCTTTCAGGTTGTTCAATTATAATGATAATATTTCTCTTGCCTGAAACTTTGAGAAGACAAGATACCAAGGAAGCTATCAGACAAATATTAAGAGAGAGACTAAAGAAAAATCTTCCAAATGATATTGAATCACAAACTTCTAATTCAACATCATCGCCCGATGATGAAGGAAATGAAGGCAGGTATCAAGATCAACAAGACGGGGAAGATGATCAGATGCTTAGAATCATGAGTCACTTATCAACTCAAAGATCAATTCCTAATCGAGAAGATGAGGAAGAAATACCAGTTGATATGCTAGCTCCAATTGGAAAAACAACGTCCAGAAAGTCGATTAAACAAAAGGAGAATGATTTGAAAAGATTAACAAGTCAGGTTGAAACAGCAGAAAGAGCAATGAATTCCACTCCATTAGAGAAATTCAAATATTATACTTACATATATTTGCTTCAGCCTGTAAAATCATTAGTATTCTTCAAATATCCCCCCGTTTTTATCTCGATCGCATATTCTGCTCCATGTTTTGCAGCACTATATGTTGTCAACATGACCCTTTCATATTGTTATTCCATTGATCCATATAATTTCAACTCCTTATTAGTTGGTCTTGTTTATATTCCCAATTCTGTTACCTATTTTATTGCCTCAATATTCGGTGGTAGGTTTAATGATTATTTATTGAAGAAGAAAGCTGAAAAATATGGCGTTTTAGCACCAGAATCAAGGTTTGGTGTTAATGTTTATACTGCAGCAGTAGTTATGCCTGGAAGCTTGTTAATTATTGGTTGGTGCTCGGATAAGAAGGAACATTGGGTTACTCCCTTGGTCGGCACTGCTTTGTTTGGATTTGCTCAAATGATTATAATTGGTGTTACTGTTACGTATTTAGCCGATTCTTTGCCTGGACGTGGAGCTACTGGGATTGCTCTTAACAACTTTGTGCGACAAATAATGGCCTCGGGTTGTTCCTTTGCTACTGAACCTTTGATTAGAGCTATGGGTGTCGGTCCTTTGTTATCTATGTGTGCAGGTATAGTTGCTCTTTTAGCATTGCTATTAGTTTTCTTAAAGCGAAATGGTGATCGTTGGAGAGAAACATTTGATTTGGAGAGACTATATGATATTGTTGACAGTTGAAATCATTAAATTTATTTATAAAATCTTTCTTTCTATAGGCAAGTTTATTTATTACATTGGTTTTTGCTGTATATAATTGAGCCAATATCAACTTAATTTTATTTATTCAATTTTACCATTCCTTATATTTTACAGAATCATTGTACGTACAATAGAATCAAGGAATCACTCTGTAGTCAGCTACATAATAACTAATGCAAACTATTTTAATTAACCGTATAAAAACTCATATAGAAAATGTTTTTGTGAAAAGCATGAATGGAAAGAAACCAGCTAATGTGTAAAGAAATGAATAGAGAAAGGAAAGAAAAGGAAAAATATAGAAATGAAACAAGAACAAAAAACCCAAAAGCTCAGCTCTTAAGATTAACACTAGTCTCTTCTGATTCACGATCTCCTGCACTTCCAATTGAACTGAAGGCTTTCTCGCTATCGAACCTAGAATTTGCAACATGTAGCCCAAGAAGTTCACCTTGATCTTCATTCAAATGCTTAAATTCACCCGTTTTTTCATTAACATGTCTATTACCAGAATATTTTGGAATCAACCGTAGATCATATTTATCTAGAATGTAAGTTAAAGAGAACGCAAGAATATCAATAAAGACAATGCCCAAGTTAACTTTATAACCGGTTGAAAATTGTGGTGAATTATCCAAGTCCCATTGGATTGGAATCAACCAAGCATTAAAGACACTAGCCATACAGTTAGCAACAGATAACACGATAGCTTTCTTCTCAACATTATCTTTGCATAACGACGCAATCCAGGCATAAAACATTTGAGCCATGCCATATCTATAACCCAACGAAATAGCAAAGGCAGAAAGCATTAATGGATTGTTCTCAGGCACCCAAATCATCAAAACAATAGCGGAGTATAAGGCACAACTTATTCCAAAGATAAAAACGGGAATCCTACCATAATAGTGAGCTAATGGTGGACCTAAAATCGCAGGACCAATTGCGCAAATACCTAAATAAGTAATCATATTGGTGATTTCAGATGAATTATAAATGTCAGTTCTTGATTTCAAGTAAAGCTTCTGGCATGAATCATAAAACGTTTGGTGATGCCATATCCAAAGGAAACAACAAACATAAAGTTGCCAAGTCATGAAGGTTTCTTTCAAACTTTTCAAGGTAAATCTTTTAGGAATGGCAATCTTATTTTCAAGTCTCTTTCTAGCAAAAATCATATCATCCTCAGTGAAAAATCCGAACTTCTTAACAGTTGATGGAATACCTGGAAAAAATAGGAAACCATATAATGCAATACCAAATGTGATAATAGCATCAATAATGAATTGCCATTGATAACCTAACAGTCCACCAACACCAGCTAATGATTCAGAAGATCTAGTTTGTAAAGACCCGGAACTTGCTCCACCAGCAGCACTGAAAGCACCATACCAACCTGCCCTTTTGAACAATTCTTCATCGGTTAAGTAAGACGAGAACACAACATATGTTGCAGGGTAGCTACAAGCTTCAGCAGCACCAACAAAGAATCTGATAACATAAACTTGCTGGGCTGTCTTAGCAAATGCATTTGCTAAAGTTAAGCCACCCCAGACGAATTCACAAACGATCATTAAGTATCTTGCATATCTTGGTCTTGTGATCAGTAAAGTGATGGGTATTTGGAAAACAGCAAATCCAATAGTATAGCAAGTATTAAAATAATTTAATTCGTTACCATTTAAGTCTAAATGTTCTTTCATACCAGCAACATAAGCAGTAGAAATATTTGAGGAGTCCAAAAATTTAGTATAGAAAGACGCAGCAAAAAAGAAGAAAATGAATATGTCAAATTTCAAAAGGAATTTCTTTTCGTAAGAACTATAATGGGAAGGATACCAGTTCAATGCTTCCAAGACATTTAATTTGTTTTTGGGGGACTCGGGCTTTCTTTCTCGATTTATCGATTTGTCAATATAGTCATGTCTGAAAGTAGCAGGGTCGTCTATTTTAAAATAATCCCAAAGTGCTCTAGCTGGATTCATCGCTTGGTATTTTTTTGGTTTAAAGTTACTTTCACCACAGAAATCGACCAATATTTGAAAAGAAAAAAGTGGGAATACAGGTCTTTTATATCCACCAGTTCAATAAATTCAAATTGGACATATAATTCCTTCATTCATTATATTTGTAATCAGTTACAATTTCCGTCCAGATTGCGTATAGCTTATACCATTGTTCATGCTCCAAAAAAAAACTGTGGCTACGCATTCGGTATATTATTGCTCACACACTCATACAGTGATATTGAAGTTTACTTTTTTCAAGAAACAACTTCATAGCTCTCTGAATCTTTCGAAACAACTAAGCGCAGTGTTGAAGTGTGACATTGGGAGGTTCAAAAGATGTGGATACCAAGAGCCCAAGAAACCAGAGCCTGTAGGTGTGGTTTTGGTTCTGCTTGGTGCATTGGCGTGCCATAGTTCTGTTGTGGTGGCTCATTCAAACCGGAATTGTGAAAAAAAAAAACTCTTTTCTCTACCAAAAAAATGCGCAAGCCCGGAATCGAACCGGGGGCCCAACGATGGCAACGTTGGATTTTACCACTAAACCACTTGCGCTTCAGTTGAACATGTAAAAAGTTAGCCAATTGATAATTTTCTTGATGTTGTTATTCCTTTTCTAATTAACTCTGGTACTTGAACGTCCAAGTTACCTATGTTCTTATATGTGTAAAATAACTTAATTCCTCTTCGATTCCACTCCAGAATACACAAACTATAAAATCATAACAATGTGCAGAGCACCAAATTTATATGTAAAAAAGCAAAACTAATAGGTAACAAATTATCGGAGTATCGGGTAACAAATTCAATGAATATGTTGGCCTTTACCAATTGTAGATATCCCCTTCGTGGTTTAAATACAACAGAGGGTCTCGTTGTAGACGAAGGTGCAACCATTGGATATCTGTCGGAACTATGATGCTCATAGTACATAAGATAGTTAATTCTACCTTTAACGATATGACGTACTCATAGTCAATAAGATAGTTAATTATGCCTTTAAAGATATGATGTACGTGGCACAAGGAATATCCTCACTGGTTAAAGATTTCCATTAGTTAAGTCACAAATGGGAATGTAAAGACTTCGTATAAATATGAGGAATAATCCTTAATTCTAGGATTGATTTATATACTTATATAGTGAAAAGAA
>PPKZ03000061.1:0-42966 GCA_003707675.3 Ambrosiozyma philentoma
AGATAGAACTTTCAAGATTGAGGAGAAGGATTTACCAGAAACTACATATTCTAAAGAATACATGTACCAATTACTATCAATTCCTTCTAAAGTCAGAAACATCGCCTTGGTCGGTAGTTTATTTCCATTTGCATTAATTTCGTTAATTAGAACTTCCCTCATTGAAACCCTTGCAAGTCAATTGACACCACCCCACCATTTAATGCTTCGATTACAGACATCGAGTTGTGGACTGGATCAAGGTGGTCGAATTCTCAACACGCTCAAGTCCCAGGACTCCTGACATCCCAATAAGTGAGGCAGATTCAGGCAGAAGGAGAGGGTGCGGCGGGCGGCGCAGCAGGGGTCACCCGGCCCAGCCCAGAGCACGGTGTTGTTTTTCTCTTCTGGTCAAAGGCCAAAAGCAGAATTAAGCAAATTGCCATCCTGTCCATCTCTGCTTTATCTTCCTGCTCAACCCGTTCTTGCACAACATCCCTTCACATTCACTCCACTCCACTCCACTAATCTGCTGCTAACAGAGCTCTCTTAACTTGTCTTCTTCTGCATATAAGTAAGGATCCCAGCAAAGCTCTCTTTTCCCGTTATCTCAGCTCACTTTCTGACTCATCTGTCTCGTCCAACGCGTGCGTTATTAATTAAACTAAACTGCTCTAGTCATAGTCAATTGATCCACTCCACCCCTTGTATTATACGCTTATATATACATCAATACATCCTAATCCATTCTTCACTTCTTGCCTTCTCAAGTGATCATTTTCAAATCAAAAAAAAAGTATAAACATCTTTTTTACGAGAAAGCAAACCCGTCTCCCCTCTCTCTTATATACAAACACACATTATACTCACAAAAATGGCTGATCAACAAGAAGTCGACATCGAATCCATCATCGACAGACTATTGGATGTCAGGGGTTCAAGACCCGGTAAACAGGTCCAATTACAAGAATATGAAATTAGATATTTATGTACAAAAGCAAGAGAAATCTTTATACAACAACCAATTCTTTTAGAATTAGAGGCCCCAATTAAAATCTGTGGTGATATTCATGGCCAATATTATGATTTACTAAGACTATTCGAATATGGTGCTTTCCCCCCTGAAGCAAACTATTTATTCTTAGGTGATTATGTTGATAGAGGTAAGCAATCCTTAGAAACGATTTGTTTATTATTGGCATATAAGATCAAATACCCAGAGAATTTCTTTATCTTGAGAGGTAATCATGAATGTGCTTCAATTAATAGAATTTATGGTTTCTATGACGAATGTAAAAGACGTTATAATATTAAACTTTGGAAAACGTTTACTGATTGTTTCAATTGTTTACCAATCGCTGCTATAATTGACGAGAAGATTTTCACAATGCATGGTGGTTTATCCCCTGATTTAAATACTATGGAACAAATTAGAAGAGTCATGAGACCAACTGATATCCCTGATGTTGGTTTACTTTGTGATTTACTTTGGTCCGACCCAGATAAGGATATAACAGGTTGGAGTGAAAATGATAGAGGTGTGTCTTTCACTTTTGGCCCTGATGTTGTTTCAAGATTTTTACAAAAGCATGATATGGATTTAATTTGTAGGGCACATCAAGTTGTTGAAGATGGTTATGAATTCTTCAGTAAAAGACAATTGGTTACTATCTTTTCTGCTCCAAATTACTGTGGTGAATTTGATAATGCTGGTGCAATGATGAGTGTGGATGAAAGTTTGTTATGTTCGTTCCAAATCTTGAAACCTGCTGAAAAAAATAAGAATAAATATACTTATGCTAATCCAGTTCCTCCTGCTGCACAAAATCAAAAAAACAAGAAGAAACCAGGGAAATAAACAATTTTCAACTAATTTGAAATTCAATTTATTATTTTTGTTAATATTTTCTGGAAATTTGGGTTTTAAATTTAATTCACTTGGATTTAAATATTATTTTGTTAATTGCTATATTTTCTTTATTCTTGTTCAATATTCATGACCACATCTTCCTTCTGCAACCCACATAACCATTTTTTTAGTTCGGCTCCATCTTACTACTATTATTACCATTTTATCAACCCCCTCTCATTAGTGTTATTATCTTTTATTTTTATTATCGTTACCCCACCCTCTAGGGCTCACACACCCTTTTTTATTTAGTTTGCCTTTTTTACCTTTTTATCTTGTTTCTTGTCTCAATTTTGTTAATGAAATTTCTTCTTCGGATGTTTTGATATGATAGATTTGTTTCACGCGTATATTGAATGACCGACTGACATGCCATACACACCATCCCACAACTTAACAAGTTTTCACTTTAAATATCCTTAATACTTTCCTTATATTAATACTATTACATATACCGTCTTTCCATTTCTCTTTTTCAAATGATTGTGTTTTGTTTTATTTTATACTTAGTTTTCTTTTAGTACTTATGTATTATAATTTTTGCTCTCTCTATTTTTTCATTATATATAATTTTCTTTCATTTTGTTATTATTATTATTGATTTTTTACATTTTTCCCTTTTTTGTTGTTGTTATTGCATATACTATTACTTACAACTTTGTGTTTGTGTTGATCATGAATGAGATACCATATAAAGATATTTAAGAAGTATCTTTAAATCTGCTTTTAACTGACATAAGTCGAAAGAAACAAAGAAATGAAAATAATAATAATGATGATGATGATGATAAATGCTTTATGTTATATTCTTTTGTATATGAGTTCTTTTTTTATATTTTTTTCTGTCTCTTTCCCTTTGTATATAGGTTATGTTACGAGTTTCTGTGACTAACTACTTACTATCTACTATTACTAGTCTTGTTCTATTGGAAAGATGTTTATTTTTCTTTTAAGATGGAAATTGAAAGAATGGTTTTATTAGCTTTTGATTGTTGCTCTTTGTTGTGGTATGTATAGTTTTGTTTTTTCAAATATTGTTTCAAGTACAGTTTTAACAATTTTATCTTATGAATCCTTATCGTTATTGGTTTATATCCGAAGGGCTGTTTTTTCATTAACAGTATTTTTTATTTTTTTACGTTCTTTTACCTCTTTTTTTATGATATATTATGTATGTGATGTGGAGCCTTGAACTTCGGCCCTTTCTATTGGCCTATCTTTTATGACCCTGAAATCTTTCGATTAGTTTGATTGTTCATTATATCCCTCTTCGTTTCGTTTTTGTTTCCGTTTTTATTATTTTAAATTCCATATTTTCTTTTATTATTATTCTGTTGTATTAAAACTAAATTAATTTTCTAGTATTTTTCAGAAGAGCTTGCTTCGGAACGAGTCAAAATCCGTTCATTTCAAAGGACTATTAAGTCCATTATGGCTTATCACCTAACTCACAATTATGGAATTATAACAACATGAGATCACGTGCTACAATAAAGGGTTTTACAAACCCTCTCACGCGCCATAAACAGAGAAAACATTAAGCAGAACCAGGCCAGGCGCCAGGCCGTGCGAGATACCAGGCCAGGAATCCTGCCAGGCTGACCGGGGGCCAGCTGTGGCTGGCCGCCTGGCCGTGGTCGGGTGCTGCCAGAAGGATGATGGAGCGAGGGTAGAGCGAACCAGCGAATCTGGAAAATTTGAAGACTTTTCAATATTCAATTTATTGAATTTGCATTTTGTACAGTGTCCTAACGAAAGGTTTCAGTATACAAAGCTAACTGCATAGAGTCGTCAACATGGTATGTGCAGAATATCTAATACAAAAGAGATTCAATAACAACAGCAACAATATCTACAGCTACAGTCATAGGATTCTGGAAATGTTCAGGGATGAATGATACTTGAATGAATATAAAGTGAGTTAGTGAAAAATTATATTTACACCCTTAATTAATTTGAAAAGAAGTGTTGAATTACAAGCATTTCATTTGGATCGGAGATATTGTATGAAATGAACCTTTAAATGTGAATGGGATTTGTTTTTCAGAAATGTGATAGAAAGACAAGATTTTAGTTCAAATAATGACCACTGAGGATAATCATCACAACTATTCCATCACTTCGTGAAGGGTGAAAAATTTGTTAGATGAGCATAAATTCCAGAGAATCATTTTTTATTTTGTAGAATATAGAAGAGAATTATTATATAATTGGCAAGTGGATCAGATACATATTATTTGAACGTGGAAATATTACAAGATTGACCAGTTAGAAGAAAGAGTAATTCCGTTTTAGCCCATTAATATCCATTTCAATGAGAATAAATGACTGGAAAATTGCAACTACTAAGAGGATAAATTGATGTTTTTCAAAAAATATTCTGGATTATGAAAGCTTCATTTAAATGAACAGGTTGAATCATTTCTATATTTCCAGATCGGTTGGTCTTCATAATAAACTCACTAGAATTGATCCATCCCAAGAACCTTGGTACAGTCCCAAACAGAGTTTCAATGTTGAGTTGTTGAACCAAATTATTTTAAAATCAGTCTTCAAACACAATGAATGATATACTAACATTATTTATCTACTATTTTTTAATTTAGGTTTTAGTTCAAGATTTATTACACCCAACTGCTCAATCCGAAGGTAAGAAGCACAAGTTAAAGCAATTGGTTCAATCACCAAGATCATACTTCATGGACGTCAAGTGTCCAGGTTGTTTACAAATCACAACTGTTTTCTCACATGCTCAAACTGCTGTCACTTGTGACTCTTGTACAACTGTCTTATGTACCCCAACTGGTGGTAAGGCTAAATTATCAGAAGGTTGTGCTTTCAGAAGAAAGTAAATTTTGTTGCATTTAGTTTAATAAATAATTATATATTAATAAATAAATTCAAGAAATACTTTTAAAGCAAAAATTGATGAACTTGAAAGGCTTAACTGATTAACCTTTTCTTCTTTTCTTAATGTATTTATTTTGTTTTTTTACTTTAAAATTCACATTCTTGTCTCTATTATTTCTATATTGCTAGATTTACATTAATCTTATCTTCTTTCTGCTCTCACCCCCACCTCTAAAAGTTTCAAAAGTTTATAATATGATTGTTCAAGGTAGTATAGTTTATTTTTAAGAGTTCCACTATATTAAACTTTTCACTGTAAAGTAGATTGGAGAAGTAACGAGCACCCTGTATCTCGATTTCCGGTTTACTAGATTACCATTTCCCGAAAGATTAGGCCAGCGAGATTAAACCTAATCCAACGCTAATGACGAACCCTCAAGGTGATCTGGTAAATTGTTTTACATTACAAGTAGTTATACGATCGAGATTGGAAGTTTACTCACAATATGACGAGCTTGAATTGCCAGCAGATGTGCGGCTCAGGATTAGTGTTTAATCTAACGATGCACCCCGAAGATCACAGTTAAGCCAATTCAGTTACTTCAGTATAATGAAGCATTCATTTTGGTTAAAGATATTGGCGAGTGTTAATAAAGATCAAGATTAACGAAATGTATATATACCCAAATATAAACTTAATATATAACTTAAAAAAAAAGACATGCAAAACTCAAAACAAATTTAAAAAAATATACAGAAACACATAAAATAACTCAATTGCTGGAATTCAAAAGATAAAAAAAAGAAAGCTTTAAAAGATAGAATTAATTATGTTACTACCAATTGTAGCACCAGCACCGAAAATAGTTGCATCTCCCAGCTTTTTACCGAACTTTTTAACTCCACCAGGCAGATGATGTTGTTGTTGTTGCTGTTGTTGAGGCTGACCTTGAGCAACAGTCATTGGAGTATATTGTTGTTCTTGTGGAGGTTGTTGATAATACTGCTGTTGCTGCGGAGCACTGTAGGTTGGAGGAGCACCACCATACATTGGTTGTTGAGGTTGTTGTTGGTAATAAATATTGGTTGCTGCAGGCTCCTGCTTTTCAGAGACTGATGGGGCACCACCAATTATCTTAACATAGTTGGATGGGAAAATACCGGTCTTACCATTTGAAGTACCTTTCCACCATGAATCAGACAGCTTTTCTTGAATAACAATTTTGGAACCAGCTTTTAATTCTAAATCTTCAGGTTGCTGAGCCTTGTAATCATATAATGCTTCAGCATACTCTCCATTTTGAGCAAAAGAAGAAGAAGGAGGAGGACCAGCTGGAGCCGTAGCTTGAATTGGAGTTGAAGCTGGAGCTGTGGACTTAGCACTTGAAGATAAGTCTGCAGGCGGCATACCCTGAGTGTATTTTGTTGGTAAAGATGTCAGAATATGATCATACAAAGATTGGGTGAGAACATTAGATTCTAATAAGAATTCTAGTTCCTGTATAAAATTGATAAGATTAGAACTGGGTTAGTAATAAGTCATCGATTTGTTAACAGCATATAGAACATTTCTTGTTTCCGGCCGGGTTGGAAAAAAGAGAAGAAACGAAACGTTCCTAGGACAGTCACATACGGTTCTGACAGTGGTTAAAGAACGGTTGATTGAAGCAGACATCTCTTGAGACTATATATGGTTGTGTTTGAGTTCCGGAGAAGAACAAGTGAACTGTGATCTGGGAAATAGCTCGAATTAGCGGAACTAACATATAAGAGAAATTGCGAAATTCCAGAAGAGGCGCTGCTCTGACGTTCAGTGCCCACATGTCACGACTCTAAGTTAATGAGCACCAATTGAGTCGCTTTCAATACGTAGCACATCAAAGTATATTAGATAAGAAGGAACTTGCTAGAAAGCTTTCGATTTAAATTTAATAAAAGGTAAAGTACAAACAAGAAATGACAATAAAAGACAGATATATTCTACAATGGACCCAAGTAGTCTTCTTTAATACTACCAATAGCACTAATACTATTCACATCAGCTCTGGTACCAATTATCTTTATTCTAACTTTGGATCCTTTCATAATGACTTGTTCCTCACTGATATAAGCTGGGGGAGTATGAGATGGGGTATACTTCATATCATTTGGAATTAAATGCTTAGAAATAAACACAGATAATGGTCCAACATCTGCAAAGAACCCCATATTATTGACACTTGAAACAACAGCATCAACAACTTCTCCTTTGAAAGGTTTCCAAACAACGGCTCTATATTTAACTTCAAATTCAGCATAACCAGAGTTACCTGGAATAATCTTACCTTTACCAACGTCAATTGACATTGAATCTAAAACACAAATGATATAACCAAACTGACCTGTACATGTTCCTTCCACGTCAGTCAATAATTTTTGTCGTAAATACTGATTCATTTGTGGTCCAAAATATGAAGGATGTAGCGTTAAATTTAATGATAAATCTTTAATGAAGTACATTTTTGTGGTTTGTATTGTGGAATTTTGTGTAGGACTTTTAGGAAATATTAAAACAACCTTAAAGTTAATGAGTTTAAAATTTATTTATAGATGCAGATTGAAATTTAGAAGATGCTTTAAATAATATACAGGGATGAAGCAGAATAAAACTAAACAATTAAGTAATTGATTGATCCAGCTTCTTTGTTTCTTCCTATTTGAAAATTGAAGGAAAAAAATGACTAAAATATTAGTTCTTCGTGACTTCACAGAGGTGGCAATTGAGATAAATCAGTGAATTGGTGACGATATAGTGTTTCCACTAATGACTAGTCGATAATGATTACGGAGTGTGAGTATTTTCGATGTTCAAATTGAAGCTCGGTCATGGCATAATAACCGCGCACAGTAAACTTTTGAGTGCATTACATTTATGCTGAAAGTTTTTGGAGTTGGTGATGATTAAAGGAAGAGAGCTACAATTCTAGGATCAATCTTTACTTAGATTAAGTGCACCAACAACCAAAAGCATTCTCTCAAGATATGTCCAACAAAATTGGAAGAGCAGGTCTTGGGTTTTCCCGTGTTTGGCACCATGTTGATTTGGCTGAAGACAAAAGAACTTTAGGTAGACTAGCAACACAAATAGCTATCACATTAATAGGAAAACATAAGCCAATAACACATGAAACTCAAGATACTGGTGATTATGTTGTTGTCTCAAACTGCCAATTTTTGAAAGTTACTGGTAAGAAAATAACTGAAAAAACTTATTGGTCCCACACAACTAGACCAGGTTCCGGCAAAGCTACTGCAATGGAAAAAGTCATTACTGATCTAGGTTATGGTGAGATTTTAAAAAGAGCAGTTTCAAAAATGTTACCAAAGAATAAACTCAGATGGGCCAGATTGGATAGATTGAAAGTTTTTGATGGCTCTGAGCACCCTTATAAACAAAATTTAATTGCTTGGGCTGATGAAGCTCCTCAAGTTGAAAAGAGAATGAAGGATTTACAACAAAGAAAAAGTGTGATGGAAGAATATCAAAAGAGAATGAGCGGCAGAAAGTTATAGGCCGTTCTATTTTCAATGAACTAATCAAACTTGTACATATAAATATCACTTATCTAAATTATTAATATATTTTCTTGCATTGTTTTATGACCAGAAAGGAGGAAGCTTAAATTATTGGATAGTCTAAGTTCACTCAATTTTTGGACTAATTAACCGACGTTTTTTCCATAAAGTTGAATTGTAGCATAGAAGTATTGGGATATTTCCTACTATTGAAAAAGGAAATTCAATGAGGTAAGTTTTTCTTTTTGATATTACTTAGAGGATGCTTTCCGATTATAATGATTTATGTTTTTCTTTAACTTAAAATCTAGATTTGTAATTAATTACTACCGTAAAGTAAAGAAATAAATACAACAAGTCAATCAATAGATTAGGAGAGATCGATTCCTCATTCAATATTACGCAATTCATGACATAAGAAAAAGTGCGTTACCCGGCGTTGGATCTCCAAATGAAAAATTCGTTGATCGTATTGGAGATACCAAACATAATGAATACCGGTGAGATTCCAACTTTAACAACCAACTGAAGAATAACAAACATCTATTCATATCAGATACAATGATTTCTTCAATAGTTCCATCATCAGTGATAACGAGCCAAAAATCAATTTTCTCTTCAGTGCTCTCTATATCAAAAAGAACTATTGTTCAAGGTAGATTTAAACCATTTGCACAAAAGACGAAACCAAAAGCTGATAAATCTAGAATAGCATTACAATCCAAATCTATTGTTCGATTGGTCAGAGAATCATTAGAAAGAGATGAACCAAATTTCAGACAAGGTGCTAAAAAAATTTATTTTCCATCAGCAAGAGTCTGTTTGCTAAGACCAAATGCAAAACATACCCCATATCAAGCAAAATTTATCGTTCCAAAATCCTTCAATAAATTGGATTTAAGAGATTATTTATATAATATCTATGGTTTAAGAGTCACTCATGTCACCACAACATTAACACCAGCTAGATTTACCAGATCTTTACCTGCTCCATATAGAGGTAGATTTAGAGAACCACAAATAAAGAAGATGACTGTTGATTTAATTGATCCATTTGTTTGGCCGGCAGAATCAGAAGAATTTAAAGAAGAATTAAAATTAGTTGAAGAATTAAAGACATACAGAGAAGACAAACATTCGGCTATTGGATCCGATAAGTTGAAGCCTTCGAAAGCTTTTGGTGGTATCATTGATCCAAACCCAAGAGCTATGAATTTCATTCCAAAGAATTTAAAGAGACAAATGAGAAATACAAAAAGAAGAGACATTTCTGCTCGTAAATTATTAGGTGCTGAAAAATTAATTGAACAGCATATTCCATTACAGTGATAAAAATAAAGATTGAATCTTTTTATAATAAAAAACTGTTCTGTATAAACACTTGTATATATAAAACACTTTATTTTTCATTCTCTACATAATATATTTCTTAGCATGATTCTTATTAGAGCACTACATACATGCACTAGGTTGTATTGTGTTGAATATGTTTGTTCAAATAAAAAAAATATCCAAATGTATATAAGATCCAATAAAAATTAATCAAGTCATCAAATAAAGTAGAATGAATGAGTGAAAAATAACAACAGACACATCGTAGTAAAATAAAACTAACTAAAAACCGGCACAAGAGTGAAACTTGGTCTCAGTAAACCCCAACTTGAATGAAATAAAAGAATAAACAAGAACAAGAAAAAAAGAATAAAACGCAAACCTAGAATCCAGAAATTAATCCTAATCGAACAGTAAATAAAAATCAAGCCTAAATAATAAAAAACAATAAAAAGGTACTATCCAGCACCATGAAAACATAATAATAATTTCTGTAACGTAAAACCAGTAACAAATAAAATAATAAATCCAGTAAAACTAAAATAAAACATAATAACATCAGTACTCAACGTACATGGGTATAACAAAAAAATGCAGAAGAAAACTTAATCAGACTTCTTATCAGATGATGGCAGAGGAGTGGCATCGGCGGTTGGTGAAATAGGGGTAGAAGTAGATCTTGACCATCCAAACCATGAAGTTCTTCTAGGTTGATCCGCAGCTTGAGGGGGAGTTGGGGGAGTAATAACCTCTAAACTTGAAATGGAAGAACCGGAAACAACTCTTTCCTTGATTGAATTTGTATCAATAGCATCATTAACGACTTTAGATAATCTTGAGGTAAGGAGAGAAGCAACATCACTTGTTGAAGAAACTTTATTCAGTTCGTCTTTACTAACAATATCAAAACCTTCTAGAATTGAGCTTTGAAAACTATCTTTCATACCCCTGCTTCCAATTTCTGTGGTAGATTGAATAGGTGCCTCTTGAGAAGAAGACGAATGGAACAAAGGGCTGATTGGTGCCCATAATGATTGTAATAATAAATGTGGGAAAAATTCATTGTATAGTTCAGTAACTTGACCCGCAGTACTAGCTGATTGATTGGCAGAATCAGATCTCAAAGAACCAATCAGTGGGAAAGAAGCAACAACAGAAGAAGTTGAAGGGTTTGATTTCCAGTAATCTTGGAAAAGATCCTTTAGTGACTTCTCCTTTGGAGTACCAGAAGTACTGGTGCCAGCTGAGGTATCATCTGGGGATATATCTAGTTTCATGAATGCCAGATTCGGGAAGTATTTTGCTATGGCATAGTTGTAGAGTCGGGCCACAAATAAATAAAGGTCTTTCATGTTCATGTTACCAATATAAAAATTTAACGCAGCCAACCATTTTGATAGATAAAATTGATATAAAACTTGAGAACCCGTGTATTTGCATCCATTAATGTCAACCAGAGGAGCAACCATCCAGATTCTTAAATACAAGAAAACCAAGTTTTGAAAAGGAATTAAGTTGCCAATGAAAGTGACCAGTTTTGTTGCCTTTACAAATTGAAACAAAGCGACAACTAGCCAATAAGTGAACCATCTGTGCATATCAGCAACTTCCTGAGTGTTTATTGGTACCTTACCACTGACAGATTGTAATAACTGCTGAGCGATTTGCTGATTTCTAGCTTCTGCAGCTAATAAGATCTTGTAGGTTTCGTTTAAAGGGTAGACAAACCCGACGGCAAATCCGATGACTTGGAACAAGGAGGAGAACATTGCTTAGAGAGATAGGTAGAGTCTAGAGTAGTATCTAAAAAAGTGTAAACGTGAGAGCAATAGGGAGAAAGGGTAAAGGTGGTTAAAGTGGTTTAATAGGGGAAGAAGGCAAACATAAACACTCCATACGATCACATGTGTCGTAGTACAAAAAGCAGAATAAGCTCTTTCTTTCTTATCGGCTCCTGTGGGCGCGTGGGCCATATAAGCCATTAGGTAAGCACCCTTATCATTACCGCAGCGATACAGGCGAAGATTTATAGCATTTTTAACATGTTTAACGTTCTAGATCCCAACGATATGTATAAAGTGCAAAAGGCAATATATTAAAAACAAAATTACAGAGTGGAATGGAATAGTAAAACAATAGAAAAGTTAATTTATAAATGAATCGAGTCGGGCACCATTAATAGGTGGCCCAGTTGTCTAGAAATTCGTTTAAATCCTTCAATAAGTTCTTGGTCTCTGAAGGAGAAGAAATCCAAGCGGTAGTAGCTGCTGTTCTACTAGCATAATCATTTGCACCAATTGACGAAAATTGATCCCCAACATGCAAAGTACTAGCTGGGCCAATCTTCCTACCACCATTACTTCTTAAGAATTGCTGTAGCGCCTTAACTCCCAATGATTTATCGCCAATGTCAACAAACACGTCTGATCCACCATTAAAAGCACACCATTGAATTTTCTGTGCGGGCGGGAAGTGTTTTAAACTTCTATCGATTCTCAAAACCAATTCTTCTAATTGTTCTCTAATCAATTTGTGGCCTTCATGGGCAACAATACCAACGCTTCTTTCTTTTCTAAGAACTGAAGCAGGTAAAGCTAATTTTTGGATGTAGGTCTCCAACCCTTCTTGAGCAAAATCTAAAGTAGCTAATATATCTGACTCATTCCATCCACTCATGCTTTCTAAAAACCATTCTTCTCTAGGAAAAGCAACTAAACCACCTTCCTTATTACTGTACCTAAATAAATAATTGGCTTCACCTCCCATAACTAGTAAATTTTCTCTTTGAACATCAGACAATCTATCAGAAGACTTAATAGCTTCAATAAGACCGGCTAAACGACCATAATATTTTTCAGCTTCTTTATAACCGGCAGCGGTCACAATACCAATGTATAAACCCTTTCTCAACAGTCCAATTAAATATGGTAATAACGGAGAATCAGGGTCCAAATTGGTGCCATCATCATATAACGTTATATCACCATCAAAGGTAACCAATTGTAATTTTGCTTGAGGTTCACGAATGTTAGTTGAGTGGAAATTAGTAGCTAAAGATAGTATTTGTGCAGTGTTTAAAATCAATCTGATATCGTTGAAAGACGGAGCAACCAATCTTCTCTTAGAAATACTTCTTCTTTCATCTTCAATGTAATACGCTTTTTCTAGTGGTAACTTGGTGAAAAAAGTGCCAACTGAAGGAACTAACTGCCTTAGTCTTGACAATTCCGGGGTACCAGAATTTAACATTTCAATGTGGTCTTCAACTAAAATTTCTAAATCGTGAAAGATTTCGGCGTATCTTCTTCTGGCTTCTGAGTTAGTCATTAGTTCATCAACAGCAGAAATTCCATTAGATTTGACTGCATATAAAACGAATGGAGTGGCTAAGAGACCCTTAATCCATTCAATCAGACCATCTCTTCTGTGTTGCTTCAAAGAATATTCAACTCTGTATCTGGAAGTCATGGTGGCGAATCAGTGGTTAGTAAAGAAATGGAGGGGTTTTCATACTTGGAAAACACAACTCCAAGCTGTTTTCTTTCACCTTAATTACTTGGTCTCCTCCTCCTCAGCAACACCCGACGGCTCTTTTCAATTAGAGTGAACCGAGTGCAACACCCGTGCACCATAGAAGTGACTCACGATGATTTTTCAGTGATCATTCATCAGATCCATGAGGTGGACATAGACCAAAGGTTTGAACAGCTCAAATACGCTTGTACATTTCGCATATCCTTCATCTCAGAGAAATTAATACGGAAAGCAATTTAGTTACAATGGCCAGTTCTCAATCTATCCATAAAAGAGTCATCTTAATTGATAACTACGATTCTTTCACTTGGAACTTATATGAATACCTATGTCAAGAAGGTGCGGATGTTCAAGTTTATCGTAACGATAAGATCACTTTGGAGGAAATTGAAAAAATCAATCCTGATATTCTATTGATTTCGCCAGGTCCAGGTCATCCAAAAACAGATTCAGGTATCTCAAGAGATGTTATTGAACATTTTAAAGGTAAGATACCAGTTTTTGGTGTTTGCATGGGTCAGCAATGTATTTATGAAGTTTTTGGAGGTAACGTTGAATATGCTGGTGAAATAGTTCACGGTAAAACTTCAACAATTACTCATGATAATAAAGGTATGTTCAGAAATATTCCTCAAGGTGTTGCTGTTACTCGTTATCATTCATTGGCTGGTTCAGATAGTACTTTACCTGATTGTTTAGAAGTCACAGCCAAAACTGATAATGGCATCATAATGGGAGTGAGGCACAGAAAATATACCATCGAAGGTGTTCAGTTTCATCCCGAATCTATTTTGACTGAGGAAGGCCATTTGATGATTAGAAACATTTTAAGCGCTGAAGGTGGTTATTGGAAAGATTCTGATAAGGTTAGTGGTTCCTTTACTAGCACCAAGAAAGAGTCCATCTTAGACAAGATATATGCTCAAAGAAAAAAAGATTATGAATTAATCACTAAACTGCCTGGTAAATCTTTTGAAGATTTAGAATCGTATTTATCTCTAGGTTTGGCACCAAAACCAATTGATTTTTATGCTAGATTAAATCAAAATGTGAGCAAGCATAGAGCTGCTATTTTGAGTGAGATTAAGAGAGCTTCTCCTTCTAAAGGTGACATTGATATTAATGCTAATGCTGCTACTCAAGCTCTAAAATATGCTAAAGCCAATGTTTCAGCTATTTCAGTTTTAACTGAACCAACTTGGTTTAAAGGTTCTCTAGATGATTTGAAATTAGCTAGAACAGCTATTGATAAAGTTGAAAATAGACCCTGTGTTTTAAGAAAGGAATTTATCTTCAATAAGTATCAAATTTTAGAAGCTAGATTAGCTGGTGCTGATACCGTTCTATTGATTGTTAAAATGTTAGGCTTTGAACAATTATCTGAATTATTTAAATACTCCAAGAGTTTGGGTATGGAACCACTGGTTGAAATTAACAATGCTAGTGAATTAACCAATGCTTTGAAAGTTGGTGCTCGCGTTATTGGCGTTAATAACAGAAACTTACATGATTTCAAAGTTGATTTGAACACCACAACTTCTTTAAAGGACTTGATTCCAGAGGATCAGGAAATAATATTACTTGCTTTAAGTGGCATAACTACCACTGAAGATGTTCAAAATTACGAGAAGAATGGTGTCTTTGGCTTTTTGATTGGTGAAGCATTAATGAGAAAGGGGGATAAAGTTGGAGAATTTATTGAAGAGTTGCTGGACGCTTGATTTGTTTTACTGTAGAGTAAGTTTTTATTCCCATCCATACTTTTATTGCCTTCTTTTCTTGTAATTAGCATATATTGCTTGATATATTTAACTCTAGATTTAAGTATAAGTGTACCTCAGTAGTTCATCTTTACGTAGGATCTGCATATATATATATACATATAGCTCTGCCTAAGCACCTGACACGCTCCGCCTATCAGTAAATCGCCTCACTGCCGCCGGTCGCGTGTTGAATTAAACTCAGCTGGATCTAAAAACGGAACTCTCAAATATTGCTGGACAGCAGAAAACATTTACATTTACCAAGGCACCTTTTTTTCTGCCCCTTAACACTCTTCTGCTTCACATTTAGCCTGCTCTTCCTGATCCAGTTTATATAGTGTACCATCTAGACATTTTCTGATAAATCTAAACTTTTGCCAAGTTCCTGCGTCCCGAAAGCCTTTTGATATTCTGTTGAGTCTTCCACGTCACACTCAAGCTCCTGTGCAACTATATCAGAAAACTAAATTCTTACACAATCATTATCACTTAAACATTCGTTACTTCTTCTTATTTTTACTTCGTTTTAGCTTTTTTAAAAAGTAACGCCAACATATACATTTGCATACATCAATATTTATCAGTTTTCAACTTCAAAGCAATTAGCATAGATCATAATGAATTTCTTACTACTTGCTTTGTTTTTTATATCAAAACTTTTCCTTCAACCAGTTTTGGCTGACGTTGAAATCACATCACCTGACTCTGGTGATACATTCACAGTGTCAGGAAGTACAGTTTCAATTGATATAGAATGGGATGATGATGGTGATTCTCCTTCTTTAGACGACGTCGAATCATATGCCTTTATCTTGTGTACTGGTCCAAATGATGATATTACTGCCGTCACTGACGCGGTTACCAAATCTCCAGATGATATTACTGATTACAAATATTCTCTGAGTATTGATGCTGATGCTGGTGAAGATGGTAACTATTATGTTCAAATTTCTACCACGTATTCAACTGGTGGTTACACAATTCATTATACTCCAAGATTCAAGTTAGCTGATATGACTGGTACAGCTACAGCTTCAGGTTCTGGTGACCCACCAGATTCTGAAAATTCGGCTTCTGCTGACACTAGTGCTGTCTCTGCTTCTTTTACTGTTACGTATACTTTGCAAACTGGTAAGACGAGATATGCACCAATGCAAATGCAACCTGGATCCACAGTTACCGTTACAACTTGGTCGAGAAGATTTGCAACCTCTTCAGTTTCATACTACTCAACTTTAAGGGCGTCTCCAAATGTTTACTCAACTGTTACCCCTGGTTGGTCCTACACTATGAGTTCTCAAATTAATTATGCCACTCCAGCACCATTCCCAAGCGAATTAAGCTGGTATCCCGCAAGCCAAAGATTAGTGAGTGCTTCTCTGGATAGTAATGACCGAAGAATGAAGAAGAGAAGATGGGATGATTAGACATTTTGGAACTAACTGATTATGCTATTAATGCATTACAGCGCTTATTTTGTTGATAAAGTTAAGTTTGATTTTTATGTTTGTTTTATGCTCTTTCGTTTTAAAACAAAATGCTGACATTTGTATATTTTCTTCCTTGCTTTTCTGAAGTATTTTTTTCCTTTTCTGTTTTTTTCTCAATCCCTCTTTGTTTTTAGTTTTGTATATTTTAAGATTGGTTTTTCTACTAGTAAGTTACATTTATTTAACTACAACGATATAATTTAAAAATCGCAAAAAGTGAAAAAAAACTCTTTCTTGAAATTACCTAAGCAATATACAAGGCTAAACAAACAACTATTAAAACAGTGAGTAAACGAAATGTAATTTATGGAATGGTGGTATAAAATAATTCAGGAACTTTATGAGACATTTTCACCATTTGAGTAATTGCTCTCTCGTTTAAACCCTCACCCATATCAACAACTTGTAAACATTTAACACTTAAATCAGACTCTTCAACCATACCAATAATTTCGTAAAACCTGCCAATTGTAAAACCTTCGTCATTTAAATTGCCACCTTGGAAACGTATTGTAATTAAACCATTGCATTCTAATTGAAATGATGAATTCATGGAATCTATGGATTTTAATTGTCCTAGCACACGAACAGTTTTTCTTGTAAATTGCTGAAGCAGGGTAGCGTCAACTCTTATGGACTCCATTTATGTGATATAATTAAATTGAGAACGTAATTAAGAATATAACTCACGTAAACAAGTGTTTGTTGAACCTGCTACAGCTACGCGTCGTCACGGTTTTTGATGATTGCCTTTAATTTTTGGAGTTATTTCCTGCGCCACATAATTGCTGATGCGCCATGTTACCCTGCCTCTTACATTTTTTCAATTCCAACATCAAAAGTAAAGCATTGAGCCTGTTGAACTCTGACGAACGTGTGCCCATGATAGGGAGAAACCGAAGAACAGAACATAACAGATACCTTCTCAAAATGATTTACTTGAAAACTCTAATCAAAGTGATAGATAATTCTGGTGCAGAATTAGTTGAATGTATCAAAGTTTTAAGAAAAAACCCAAAGAATTTTGCAAAAGTTGGAGATAAGATTGTCGTTGTTGTTCAAGAAGCTAAGCCATTAACATCCCAAATTACAGGTGCTACTGCTTCAAATAGAGTGAAAAGAGGTGATATTTGTAGAGCTGTTGTTGTCAGAACTAAATATCCAATCCAAAGAACTGATGGATCTGTCGTTAGATTTGATGATAATGCTTGTGTTTTGATTAATCAAAAGGGTGAACCTATTGGTACCAGAGTGTCAAGTGTTGTTGCTAGAGAATTAAGAAAGAAGAACTTCAATAAAATTGTTTCGTTAGCTCCAAGGGTTGTGTAAGACTATTATTTCTTTTGTGTTTGGGAAATTACTATTTTCAGTTAGGTGGTTCGATTAGTTCATTTTACATATTTAGCAGGTTAGAATCAGACCGTAAGTTATGGTGAAAAATTGCTAGTTTTATACATATTCATATCATGTACATATATTTAAAATACACTTGTTTTAATGCTATAATGCGATAATATACAGAGTAAAAGTTCTAAAGCAAAGAAGTGAAGGGAAATAATACGGAAGTGCCTGGGCCCTATGATGATGATCTCACTAGCATATTTAACGCATGTCTTAAATCTTGTGCATTTTGTTGAACTTCAGGATTTATATTCGTAACACTTGTGGCTTTATCATTTGGCAACCGGACGTGTAAGGATAACAACTTTTGCGTTGAGTCTATAAGTGCATTTAAGCTATCATCATTGTCAGAATTTATAAAATTCATATTAAAACTCCGTTCTACTGTTTTATCCGAAATATCATCTTGAAACTTGCTTTTCAACGGAGATAGTGAGGTAGTACTGGTACCACTAACTAGATCTTTTAAAGTTATATTTTGTAAGATCTCCTCTATTTCAGAAACCCCAATTTCATTTAATTCAATCAGCTCTTCCAAATCAGCCTTGATCTTTCGCAGTCCATCTTCAACACCATTGTCTTCAAAATGATAATCATTATTAACAATCTTTTGGGAAATAGAAGAGCTAGACGTATTAGTTTGGTGAGACCCAGTTTCATTATTGGTAGAAAGGGAAGTATTCAATTTATCGTCTTCATAGTTCTCAACAGCATCCTCCTCTTCAGACGATGAACAAAGGTTCAGTATTCTACTTAAAGTGTCCTTAGATTCATTTAATTCGTCTTCGTCGAAATTGAATGACATATTAGAGGTTCTAGAAGTTCTTGGGGTTGGTTTGATAGGGGTCGAGTTTGATTTGAATTGATCATATTGGTCGTTGAACGCTAAAGGCTTTGGAAAATTATTTAGCTTAGGAGGTGAAATATTGGGATCATTCTTGCTGTTTCTCAATTGCATCGTCTTTAGATGTACCTATTGGTCTATTAGTATTCAACACAAAAGTGATAGATCATAATGATCGTGATGGTAAACAATCAAACGTCTATTATAAATTTCGAACAGGACAGCTGGTGCACAGGTGGCAACTTATGTTGTGTGCGCGACCCAAAAACAACAATTTTCAATATCAAATTTCCATCAAAGCTTCTCCATTTGTACCACAAAACTGCTTTATCAAACAACCCATAGCTCAATAAACACAACTCAAAATGTCTACGGCAGCACATTCAGCAAGACCGTTATTCTTGAAAGGTCTACCAGCTTCAAGAGTTCTCAAACAATACTCAAACCTAAATAACATAGCAAATTACAAAAATTCTTCATACAAGTTTCCAAATGTTAATAAATTAGAATTAATTTTTAAGAAGATGAATGCGTATGGCCATATGGGTGCAAGACAGTTTTGGAAATTTAATCTAAGAACTATAAATTTCCATAATCCAAAATTAGCTATCGATGTTCAAAGAATTGAATGTGCTACAAAAGACGAACAATTGAAATGTCCTAGTATTTTGAGAGTTCATTTTGCAAATGGTCAAGTTCAGACTATTGAATGTAAGAATAAACACAGTGATGATATTATGAGTGAGTTGGTGACGCTTGGTAAAGGTGTTAAGGTGGCTGAAGAAGAGATACCAGTTTTAAGCATGGAAAACCATGAACAAAGAATAGCGAAGAAGAAATAGATTAATTTATTTGGTAACGTATGATTATTTAGAAAACATTTCATCTTACTTTTCTGTTTTACTACGGAAAATTAGTGAATCTCAGGCATTTCATGGTTGCAATTAAGTTTGAAAACTGAGTTCCCTATTCTGTAAAACTAAGGAGGCTTGTACATATAATTCCATCTATAGTAAATCTTTCTCAATATATATACGTATGAATTGCATAGAATTAGTTGAACTATATATTGTGAAACTGTAGTGATGTGTGAACGCGTAAAGAAATATGAAAAGTGTATAGCACTGAGAAACCAAATCAGGGATTTGGCTCCCCTCAGATTTCAGATTTCGAGAATTTCAAAGAGTTTTATACGACTGTAGTGGGTGTACACTGGTCCGGAAGAATTGGTCCTAATCTGCAGTATTAGAATATCATGGTATCAATAGAAACTACGCCTTCTAGATAGAAACAATTGCTAGAATTGAAAAAGTGGGATTACCTCTCCGGACGCTGTGATTTGACTATACGAAAAAAATCAGTCGAGATCTCAGGATCTGGTCGCTCGATCGCTCGTTTAGAGAGTGCGTTGGGTTTGTTTAAATAACTGGTTAAACCACCTTTTCTCGTATCCATCTTGCTTACCCTGGTCTTAGACGAACACTCTTTTCTCCCACTGTCCTGATTCCATATCAGTTTCACAACCTCCTGTTTAGTTTTCACTCTCATTTTTCAACGACTGGTTGTTTCTAATTGAAATCGAGCAAGAAAAAAAATAAAAAGAAAAACATTCTTGATTACTTTCATTTCGTTTATTATCTCGCATAAATAAAGTTATCATGGGTGCTATTGAATCATTAGTTCAAGAAGTCCAGTCTATTGGATCTATCTCAGTTCAAAAGTTTTTGGAATTATCCACTATACAACAAGTGTTATTAGTTGTTTTCACTCCATTCCTATATAGTTTGGTTTGGCAATTCCTATACTCCTTAAGAAATGATAGGGTTCCTATGGTTCATTACTGGATTCCATGGGTCGGTTCAGCTATTGTCTACGGAATACAACCATATGAATTTTTTGCTAACAGTCAAAAAAAATATGGTGACTGTTTCTCATTCTTAATGTTAGGTAAGGTTATGACTGTTTACTTAGGTCCAAAAGGTCATGAATTCGTTTTAAATGCTAAATTATCAGATGTCTCAGCTGAAGAAGCTTATACTCATTTAACTACTCCAGTTTTCGGTAAGGGTGTCATTTATGATTGTCCAAATTGGAAATTAATGGATCAAAAGAAGTTTGCTAAAGTTGCTTTAACCAAAGAAAAGTTCATGTCCTACGTTCCTCTAATGAGAAAAGAGATCTTGGATTACTTCAGCAATGATAAACAGTTTGAAAAGAAAGAGGGTACTGTTAACGTTTTAAAGACTCAACCTGAAATCACTATTTTTACTGCTTCTAGATCTTTGTTAGGTAAGGAATTAAGAGAAAAATTGAACACGGGTTTTGCTAACTTATACGGTGATTTAGATAGAGGTTTTACTCCAATTAATTTCATTTTCCCGAACTTACCTTTACCTTCTTATAAGAAAAGAGATGCTGCTCACGAGACGATCGCTACTACTTACTTGGATTTAATTCAAAAGAGAAGAAAGGAAAATGATATTCAAGATAGAGATTTGATTGATGCTTTAATGAAGAGTTCTACATATAAAGATGGTACTAAGATGACTGACAGAGAAATCTCTAACTTGTTGATCGGTGTTTTAATGGGTGGCCAACATACTTCTGCTTCTACATCCTCTTGGTTCTTGTTACATTTAGGTGAAAGACCTGACTTACAAGAAGAATTATACCAAGAAATTAAGACAGTTTTGGGCGATAGAAAAGAACTTGCGTACGAAGATTTACAAAAATTGCCATTAGTTAACGACACTATTAGAGAAACCCTAAGAATGCACATGCCATTACATTCTATCTTTAGAGGAGTTGTTAATCCGCTTTCCGTTCCTGGTACCAAGCAAATTGTTCCTGTCGGCCATTATGTTATGGTCTCTCCAGGTTTTGCTATGACTAATGAAGCTTATTTCCCTAATGCTGATCATTTTGAACCTCACAGATGGAGTAATCTGGCTGGTGCCGGTGCTGGTGCTGCTTTTGTTCCTGGCTCTAAAGAAGACAGTACTGTTGACTATGGTTTCGGTAAAATTACTAAAGGTGTTTCTTCTCCTTACTTACCCTTTGGTGGTGGTAGACACAGATGTATTGGCGAACAATTTGCCTATGTTCAATTAGGTACTTTATTAGTTACCTATATCCAAAACTACACTTGGACTTCCAAAGCTCCAGGAGTTGACTATCAATCCATGATTACTCTACCAATCGAAAAAGACGCTATTATTCACTATAAAAAGAGAGAGGCTTAAATAATCCTTTTCTTTCAAGCTTTTTACATTGCTTTTTTTTCCATTTAATATCACTTATTACTTATATAATTCGAAAAACTCCCTTTTTTTCTTACTGTTAATTATTTTTCTTAGACTATTGTGTTTTATTTGATTTGGTACTTTATTGTTACATACATTTTTAATTTATTCGACCTACTTCATTCAATTCCACGGTGTGGAATTCTTATTTAGTATGGCCCATTCTATATTGATAAAAAAAATTTAATAACGTAGAAACTATTAATACACATTAAATTATCGATCATTGACAACTTGTAGCTCTTTCTCCATTCCACTTTTTCTTTCTTCCTCATCTTTCCTTAGAACACTTTGTATCTTGTCTGTCAGCTGATCTACAAGTTTACTGGCGACGGTACAACAGTTCATAATTAAAGTAGCATCGATATTTAAACCACCACTTTTCAACATTTGGCATAATTCCTTGTTCTTGTTTAAGGTCAAAGTCATTGATCCAAGACTTAATTTCTCCTCTAGCAAGGTGGAATCAATTAAAATTAATTCATTGTTCAAATCACCTTTAATATTCTCTTCATTATCATTAGGATTGTAGAATTGGAAAGTGATACAAATTGGAATATGCAAGATTGATAACGGAACAGGATCTCTTTGATTTGTATTAAAAACAATTAATTCATCACCATCAATTTCCAAATCTGGTTTACGGAAGTGTAGTAAGGCAGTGATAACTGCGATACATGAGATGTCAATGAAATTACCATCAAAATTCAAAAATTGTAAGTCAGCTCTAATAGACCAGCATTTAGATCCAGCAATAATACATAAACTTTCCAAATCTAAGGCATTTGATCTTCTGATTGCTTTTTCAATTAGTCTAGATATAAGGACTTCATCGGCTGACTGTTTTGAATTTGATGTTTGACCACTTTCAAAAAAAGGTGAACATAACGGAGAAATTTCCGTAGATATTGTAAACACACCTTCAAAATGACGATCTTCATATGGTTTTATTATTTCTGCACTGATTCTTGCCGCAACTTGCGTTTTTCCCAATTTGACTTCAACATAACCATATTCTTCTTTTGAAACTTTTATTTCAATGTTTCTCATATCATTTAACTTTCTTCCATCTAATCTTAAGTTTTGTTTAAGTGCTTCTAAAACAAATTGTTTTTCATTATTGGATATATCATAATCACGAGGCATTGTATTTCTTCTGAATTAGTGTAGTTGGTTTTATCAATTTGATAAATAGCTAGCAGTTTCTAATGATGTCTGGTATAGCTTAAATAAAAATTTGCCCTAAAACTTTAACGACGTAACTTTCAGAATCGACGCGCGTCTGTAGTGCTTGAGCCGCACGATAGAAATTCATCGAACGAGTTCTAAACACCCGAAACTCGATCATTAGTGATGCAACTTAATAGTGGCAAACGGGTGGGTTGAAAAACGTATATTTCAAAACAACAATTGCATTTTCCCAACATATTAATATCAAGAGATAATAAATGTTGGCCGCAAGACAAATAGCTAAAAATACAGCGACCGGAAGACCGCTTATGGCCATCCCAAGTAAGCAACTTTTAACCGCTTTTTCAAGAGCTTACTCAGGTGGTGGATCCCCATATCAACTAAATTACTTCAACAGATCCAAGCTACCGGCAAATACAATAATAAGATTTGTTCCACAACAAACTGCTTGGATTGTTGAAAGAATGGGTAAATTCAATAGAATTTTAGAACCAGGTTTAGCTGTTTTAATGCCAATTCTTGATAAGATCCAATATGTCCAATCATTAAAAGAAGTTGCTATCGAGGTTCCCTCTCAAAACTCAATTACAGCAGATAACGTTACTTTGGAAATGGATGGTGTTCTATATTACAAGGTTATTGATGCTTATAAAGCTTCATATGGTGTTGAAGATGCTCAATATGCTATTATTCAATTAGCTCAAACTACAATGAGATCGGAGATAGGTCAGATGCCTTTAGATTCGGTGTTGAGAGAAAGAACTGTGTTGAATGCAAATATAACTGTTTCGATCAATGAAGCCGCCAAAGATTGGGGTATTGAAGTTTTAAGATATGAACTCAGAGATATCAGACCGCCAGTCAATGTTGTTAACTCTATGAATCAGGTTGTTGAAAAAGAAAGACAAAAGAGAGCTAACATTTTGGAGTCTGAAGGTTTAAAGCTCAGTGAAATCAACATTTCTGAAGCCCATAAACAAACTGAAATTTTGAAATCCGAAGCTGAAATGAGTAAGAAGATTAATTTCGCTAAGGGTGATGCCGATGCTGTTTTGCTAAAGGCGAAGGCTGATTCTGAATCTATTAGATTAGTTGCTCAAGCAATTCAAGAAACTCCAGGTGGTAGAGAGGCTGTTTCCTTGCAAATCGCTGAAAAATATGTTGATGCTTTCAGTAAATTGGCTAAGGAAACTAATACTGTTATTTTACCTTCTGATTTAGATAACTTACCAAAAATGATTGCTAGTGGTATGAACATCTACAACTCAGTGAGTCCTACCGACTTAGCTAAACAAGTTACTGGTAAATAATAGATTTGCCATTGACTTATGTTTTATATTCTACTATATTTTACTCTGTATATATGTACGTCATGATTAAATGAATGAGAAACTATTCAGTTATATTAAGACCGAGGAGAGCAGAGCAAAAAAATCTATTATACAATGAAGATTATACTTTTAGTTCTTCTTCTTGAAGAACATATCAAGAGCACCCCTGCCAGCTTGTACTTTGACTGCTTGTTTCTTAGCCTTGCTAGCAACTAGTGTAGCTTTTCTCTTCTTAGAATTATGAGTGGTATCGTTTGTGAGAGATTTGTTAAGATTGTCTAAGTTCTGTTGAGCAATCACATTCATCTCCTCAATCTTAATCAATTCGTTGATGAATCTCTCCAATGGTTCAAAATCATATTCTTTCAAAAGTACGTCTAAATACCAGGGATCCACATACGAACTTAATAGAGAAACAGATGCTTTAATTCTATTTAAATTAGCCGTTTCATCAGTCTGTTTCAAATTACTGCTTAACCCAGCTGGGACAACTAATCGCTTGGATATTTTAGCATCCAGCGACTTCGGAAAATTCGAAACTATTTTAGTAACTTTTCCTTTCAAATATTGAATTATCTTATTTAAAGAAACTTTATAAAAAGTTTCATCGCCTTCCTGAACTAATTCGCATATCTTTGCCAATGGTTTCCTGAGATCAAATCCAAGTTTAATTAAACCACCTAATAATTCTGATTCTTCAAATTGTTCTGATAAATCATCGTAAGTCAAAATTCTACGGCTTTCCTTCTTTAGTACATCTAAAAAGTATTTTAATAGCAAATAAACAATATTAAACTCTGTAGCCATGTAAATTTCCACCGTTTTACCAATAACCAAACCAGGTAGTGAAGTTTTTGCAGTATCATTTGGGATAAATAAAATTGATTTTAAGGGTTTGAAGTCTTTGGTCAACCTTTGTTTGTCATTATAAGAGTCTTCAAAGTCTGTTTTATTTAATTCATATAATTTGGTGGGATTTACTTCATCAATTATTAAGAAATCAGATTCATTTCCCTTAGTTGGATGAATTTGTTTAATGGTTCTGAAAGATTTTGTAGATGAAGACGTCTTTGGAAGTATGATGACCTGTAATGATTCCTGTTCAATTTCCGAGGTAACTTCATTAAATGTCATTTTATTAGAGTTTAAAGGTCTGATAGTTCTTTGTAGTGGAAAAGAACACGCATTAGAACAAACTTTCTAATCTTCATACTTGAATCCTTAACGCGTTTAGCTCGGAACTCGGAACTCTGGCTGTGCCAAAAAGGTGAAGAGGACTCAAATTTTGAGGTTCTGGATTTTGGAGCTTTCATCACAACTTGGAACTTTCAAAACACAGATCCTCCTAAATTTATATTATTTCTGAAAGCTGGAAAGAAGTCTATGACATTGATACTAATCAAAGCCCTTAAATCATCCACCCAATATTTTTTTACAAGGCGATCGATAATACGATCGATATCCAGTCAGTCACCCAATAAAAATAATGAAGCCTTACAAGTATTCTTAAAATCTATCAATGAAGGTCATCCATTTTATCCCACCAACCAAGCTGATTATGCTTCTGAGAAAGATATAGTACGAAATTTTTTCAAATTGGCGGATGCTGACAACCCTTTAAAAATTTCTAACAATTTCAAACAATGGAAAGAACTAAAAGAATTTTCACAGCATCTTTACCGTATCCCTGAAAGGCCAAAATCTTTGAACTATTTCACTTTACCAAGATATATTGAAAAACTATCTAATGTCAAAACAAGAGGAAAACTGGATCTCCTAAATTCGATTTCCGAAATTTACCTAAGTGTTATGAAGTCAGGCTTGTTGTTTGACATTAATTCTCATACAACAATCCTGAACTTTTTTGCAAGAACGCATAGATTTAATGACATAAAGTTTATTCTGAATACAATGATTGAACGAAATATTGATCCCAATATAAAAACATTTAACGTTCTTCTTTTTCCTTTAATCAGGTCTATGAACAAATATAGAAATAGATTATGTGCCAATTACCTTCATCATATGGAAGTTTTTCAAATACGTCCAGACCTAACAACTTGGTATATTATGCTATCGTTTTTGGGGTCTGAGAAGTTAACCATATTTAATGAAATGAAAAGATTAAAACTTCCTCTGGGTCCGGTAACTGACGAGGTCATTACAATTAAATGGAATCAAGAGAATATTACTTCTGGTGAGCTATATGATTATTTGGAAGACGCAAATGTTGTAATAGATGAAAAAATACTTTGCACAATCATCGGCTTACATTTACAGCGAGATGACGTAGACAGTGCTTTGGAATATCTTGAATTTGTTTTCCCAGATACTATAAGTTTCGTTCCACCCAATATAATTTTGTGTTTTGTTGCATATTTCTGTGGCAAGGGTGAGCTATACAATGGTATTGCAATGATAAACTATTTTAGAGAGCATTATTCTCTTACATATAAGCCTTTCAAAGCTTATGAAATCTTTGCTGAAGGATTAACCAACTTACCTAATTCACCAACTTGGTCTATGCTGGCACGTCGTTTCTATTTAGATTCGATGATCGATTTGACAAATACTGCTATGTCTCACCATACAATTTCAAAAGTGAACAATGTTGCTAAAGAGTACGGTTATACTAGGTTCAAGTTGGATGAGATTTATCAACATGAAGCTAATGAAGTGAGAGACATCTTCGAGAAATTGAGGTGGTCTGGCAAACCAGTATTGACTTTAGAAGAAAACACTCAAGAGTTCATCCATGCTGCCGAACACTTGGGGGCAGGCCCCAATAATAATTTGTAAATGTGTATATATATTTCACCTACTTTACCACTTCTAAGTTAAAGCTGTACAAAGAAGAGAATTGGTCCGAGTCCGCCCGAGAATCGCTCACTCGTCAGTCGATCAACAAACAAAAACGACTACGTCAAAGTAAAACAATGAACCTTCAACAACAGTACAGGGCAGTATTTCAAACCAAAGGCAGAGCATAGTCTTCCCTTATTTTCGCAAGTCACTTCTTTCTCATCTGAAACACCTCTGATCCCCCAGGTTCATTCCAACTTCCTCCTTGTGCCCTCTCTTCTAAATACTCCAGTCTCACGTATCAAGATGGATCACTCTCAGTTTGGTGGTGGAGGCGTTGGATCCAATATGGTCAACGGAGTTCAGCAAAGACCAAACGGCGATTTCAACCAGGTTCCACAACAGCAACAGGCCCCACAGTTCCAACCTCCTCCAGTACAGAAAGAGTATACATTACCGGGTATAATGCAGTATTTACAATCACAGTTCACATTAATCGAAAAAAATAGAATGATTAACGATTTAGAAAAGTCATCATTAAAGTTAAAAATTGTTGAATTAGAGAATGAAAGAAATTCATTAAAAGTTCAAAATGAAAAATTGACTAATAAAGTATCTGAATTAGGAAAAAAACTAGAAGCTTTTGAAAATGATAAAGAAAAAGAGTCTTCTGATAACACCAGCGAAAGCAATAGTTTATTCAGATCCTTGACCCGTTCTAATTCAAAAAAGAGCCGAAACACTAGCAACAATGCTTCTAATGGTACTCAGCAACAGCAACAACAACAATCATCCGAGGAAGAAATTCTAGGAGAAATTAATACCATTGATTTGGAAAAATTGGTTAAGGCGAGAGAATTTTTGAAATCTGCTACTAGTGACATTATGTATCTTCTAAAGGCTCCAAGTTTAGAATTGGCAGATCCTTTGCATCTGAATTCTAAAGAATATTTTACTTCAATTAATTCTCCAGAACTGGCAAGTAATAGTGGCTTAACCTCAGAAGGTCAAGATGCAAATGAATACATCAATATGGATATATCTTTAGCCCCACCTTTTGAAAGAACTAAGAAACAAAAGGAATTAGATCTTTCAAATGTTCCAAATCAACCTCAGGAAAGTGATACTGAAACTATAACTGAATCATCAGATGATGAATCTATGAGTTTTCAGAAACAGCAAAAGAAGAAGTTAGTTAAAATCATGAAACGCTCAAGTGGTGGTGCCACTTCTAAGACTGGATCAGCTTTTGAACACAATTTCACAATCAACACAATTTTCACTCCAACTTTATGCAAACTTATCGACCAACTACTTTTTTGCTATTCTGCAGAGCGTGGATTAATTAAAGTTTGGTCCAATTTGGAAACTGATAGAGCTCTCAAATACACAATAAATTTACCTAAAGATATAATATCTGTTTTTGATATACAAGCTACCAAGGATTACATTTTTATTGCATGTGATAAATCTGTGCTGGTTTATTCCATAGCTGAAGCTGAAAAATCCGAACTGTCGAGACCATTCCTGGAATATAATGAAACTGATTTAGACATCAGGAATATTGACGTACTGGAAGATTTACTTTTAGTCAACTTAAATTCTTCAATTGAAATATTGCAAGTCGATTCGGATAAGAAAAATCTAATCCCTTTCTTTTCTACAAACTATAATAACGGAGATATTTTATCATCTAAATTTATTACAAGTGGACCAAATAAAGCTAGTAAGATTGCTATGTTAACTCAAAGTTCTTTAATTTTCCAAGAAATGGTGGTCACCAGTGGTAAATCAAAAGAAGAAGAAGATATACAGATTATTGCTTTATCTCAATTTACAGATTATTTATTGACTTCTAGAAATTTAATAATTAACTTGACTCATGGTATATTTGCAATGGATTTCCATGATTTGAATGCTTTTAAACGTATTCCATTAAAAGAAAAGAATATAAGCTCTGTTACTATTGGGTGTTCTACTGATGACTCCTCTCTTTTGTTTGTCAAATCCGCTGAGTCGGGTATTCATGTTTATAAGATGATTGATACTGGTGATATTCTAAACTTGAAGAATTTTGAGAATATTAATTCATCTACTGACTGGTGTTCTATTGGTAATACCGGCGCTAAATATGCGATCGTTCTTGGTTCTGATTCTGGTGTCACTTTTTATGGTATTTAATGATGCTCGTTGTCGATCTCTTTTCTGATTTTTTTTTACTAAACCATTTGAAATTAATTTGCCCTTTTTTATCTTAACCTATTTGATGTTGTGTTTGTTGTTTCCGTCCATTCCAATGTATTCACAATCATTCTGCTCTCCGTTTATTTTATTGTTTATATTTTTGTCTCGCTTTTTGCATAGTTTGTTAATTCATGTATTTGTTTGTTTTTTATTTACTTCTAGTTATTCACTGATAAATATCACTTGTAAGATTTATAAAAGAAATGTGCCTACGCATCTTGGCTTGGCCCGTTAAAGATATAAGCGAACAAAGGGCCGAAACGTACACCTGCTCCTTGTACAACTCTGGTTCTTTACCACCTTTCATATCATCTGAAAAAATAAATAGGAAAGCCAATATATTTTAACATAAACTCTTACCATGATATTCAAGGACTCTTTATTCAAAAGGCTTTTGGTGCTTCTGTTTTTTATCTTTTTTTCACTAGTTTTATTATACACAGACTACTTATTGGAGACCACACTATTTTCTAACAAATTTGAAATTGGGGATTTGAAAGTAAACATGAATACTTATCATATGTTTAAAAATTCATCGTTACTAACTCAGAAAGCTCTGAAATCTTCTAAATTTGCACATTTGTTCACTGATTTAAATGATATTGACCCTGGGTTCTCTGGTGGTAATTTCTTAAAAACTGTTAGTATTGTTCATTCAGATGATGATTATCAGCAAAATAGCGGTGACTCCGAGGTAAAATCACCTAATGAGATTAGTGATGAAGTTGAATTAGAATTAGATAAATCAAGATTATATTTACTTCCACCCTTACCTTACTTGGATTTAGTTTATACTGGACCTGTGTTTATGGAAAATGGGTTAATCAGATTAACATGCAATACAATTTTCTTTGGTGTTGAATGTAAGATTAAAGGTACTATAAAATCCGGAAAAACATATTTGGCCAATACACATATTGATAATACTGTTTCGGAGAGAATTAATTTAAAAGTTTCATTCAAGAGCTTACTTAATGTTTTAAAGAATCCAACAAAAATCAAAACTGATCAAGATATAAAACTAATTGAAGGTTCAATTGCAATGGAACAGAATGCTAATGGTATACGTTTATTGACAAATTATTTATTCTTAATGGGTAATCATGGGAAAAATATTGAATTATTTGAGAATGATCATAAAAGCTTAGAGACTGTTCAACAATCATTTGAAAGATATGATCAAATTCAGCAATATGTGGTGTTCTTATTTGAACTACTTCACCTTAAAGTTTTTAATTTCGCTTTGCTTTCACTATCGTTTTTATCATTATTTGCTTGGCATATTATTATATGTGGTCTACTTAGAATTTATTTTGAAGTTAAACCAAAGTCACAAGTTGAAGATCCTGAAATATCACCAGAGGATAGGGTTATGGAATACTTGTTCAAGGTAAATGATCAAACTAATGGTACCTCCTTTCGACCTTATGAAAACCCAAATACTCATTCAAATAGCAATTCTTTTGGAAGCATTTCCAAAAATGACATTCAATTATTAGAATTATTATCCCCTATTATTTCCCCTGAAACAGGTTCGGGACCAACTTCAAGTATTAAGCAAATTATTGAGAATATGGATAATCCAGTTGGTCCATACAATGATGATATGTTAGTTGAGAAAAGTAGAATCAGTTATGGTTTGTTTGTTGCACATTTTTCGATGCATTATTTAATATATTTTATAGTTTCATTGATGGTTTATCAATTGATAGATAGTTGTTCAAAAAAAATGTTTGAGAATATCACCATTGGAGCAACTAAAATGGCTATGGCTAGGGGTGGAGAAAGTCCTATAGAAATAAACGAAGTTGGTGATACTTATTCTAATGGCTTAGATTCAGCTGGAAATGGTGGTAATTCAATTGGGGGTGAGACCTTGAATCTGTTACTTGATGCTTGTGGTATAGTTTTAAATGGTTTGATCTTTGGATTTTTACATTTTATATATGGTGTTTTTAGTTTTCTTTGTAGTACCTCTGTTTAAAAAAATCTTAATAGGAATTTATGATGATGAGCACATTTTTACTGATCAATAGATCAGCTGATACAGGGCTTAATTTAAACTAATACGGACCTTATATAAGCAATTTTAACCGGAAGGTAGATCTCTTAATGGAAGTTGATAATCCAACGGCGGTGCATTGCATTGCAGGGTCCTTAAAGTAATGGTTCGGAAATAATAGTTCTTCACAACGTCTGGTTTTCAGCCTATCAGAAGGCCCGAATTAGAAATACACCCTCCTGAAACTGAATATGTATATGTATGATGTGATTATCCATCAATCCACATCAGCAGAGCCAATTTAAGAAATCACCCTGCACAGTAAATTGATATAATGGGAGCACAGCAGATTAAAAGATTGAATGTATGTACGCGCCGAGCGAGAGACAAAAACTGCAAAACACCGATAAAATCGACACTGAAGTCTGAAGTCTGCACCCAACTGCGGACCTTTCTGTTTGTGATTCTGTGTATGGTTCTGTCCGGTACAATGCCAATTTCTTCATTAAAATTAAGTAAAATCCTTGCTGCTATATATTCTCTATGATTCCCGCTCCAAGATTTACCACTAGGTCACCTTACCCCTTCATTTTTGGAGATCCTCGATTATAACCTTTAGAACCAATAAAAATGCAGTTTGCTACTCTATTAACATTAATTCCAGCTATCAGAGCCGCCGCTATGGCTATCCCATATTCCAACCCAGTTGCATTTGCTGAATCTTTAGCTTTGGAACACGGTTCTGAATATGCCAATACCATGGGTGAAATTGCCATGTTGTACCCAGAAGACAGAGAATGGTCGGAAGATGCTGAAACCATTGCTCCATGTGGTTCTTACTCTGGAGTTGGTAACAGAACTGATTTCCCATTAGATGACGGTTTTGTTGCTTTAGTTGCCAAATCCCATCAAGCTTGGTCAGTTTCTCTGAAGATTACTTACGACGATGACCCTGATGAAAACTCCGACTTCCAAGAATGGGCTAATGGTAATGTTACCAATGAAATTGATATTGGTCACACTTGCTTCTACATGCCAGATGTCCCATCATCTATCAACTCTGGTGATGTTGCTACCATTCAATTAGAATACATGGCTATTGATGACAGTGCTAATGTTACTCATTATGCTTGTTCTGATATTCAATTTGTTGAAGAATCTGTCTTCAAGGTTAGTACTAACGCCTTATCTTGTTTCAATGCTACTGATAACGATTACTATTCATACTCCGATTACGCTGATGAAACTGAAACCACAGAAGCTACCACCGATTCTAGTACTTCTTCAGCAACTGCTACTGCCACTTCTACTTCTACTACCGCTTCCTCCTCTTCTGCTGGTGAAGGTGCCGTCGTTAAGGCTATATCTACCGTTGGTTTAGGTGCTTTAGCTGTTTTTGTTTTCAACTTGGTTAACTAATTATGCATATATTGATTTAGGTGATTATACTTCATCAGAATTTCATTTTCTTCAACTTCAACTTCTTGTATGTGTTTTTTTATTTATCTCCTTATGGACCCTAATGTGTATCTTGTACTTAAAAAAGTTTTTATTTGTCGCCATTATAATAAACGCATTAACTGCTTTCTTGAGCTTATTTTAGTTAGTCTACAGTTATACCGGTTGTTGAAACAGTAGCATCTTAGCTTATACATGCTCCTCTTCAAGGACCTCAAAATAATTGAATTTGACATGCTGTATCAGAGCATCTGTAGCATGCAAAGAATCCAATAATTATTAACATTATTTATAATGATCACGTGACTACTGAAAAACGCACCTGCTTACGTAAAGAGAAGTACCAATTTTATTTTTTTTCACTCAATCAATCAATATGGAACAACGCTATAACCCAAAGCTGGATTATGGTGGATCTCCAAACTGATAAACCAGCCCTTATTTCCTTTGTTTAAAGCCAACAAGCAACAACACCGAAGATGATGTTTGCCAAACTTCCAAAGTTTCTTGGGCTTCAAAATGTTTCCCGTTGTGGTATATCTCAAACCAAGAGACTGCTTGCCCAACAATCACGTTTATTCCACTCAACTCCTGCTTCAAAAAGCTACGAAGAAGAAAAGGTCGTTTTAGATGAGTTATCTAGCCAGCTCACTGATGAAGACGTTCAAAGATTAGGAAAAATGAGAAACATCGGTATTTCTGCTCATATTGATTCAGGTAAAACCACTTTCACCGAAAGGGTCTTGTATTATACTGGTAGAATTAAAGCTATTCATGATGTTAGAGGTCGTGACGGTGTTGGTGCTAAGATGGATCATATGGATTTAGAAAGAGAAAAGGGTATTACTATCCAGTCTGCTGCTACTTATTGTTCATGGGAAAAAGATAACGAAGATTATCATTTTAATTTAATTGATACTCCTGGCCACATTGATTTCACTATTGAAGTTGAAAGAGCTTTAAGAGTTTTAGATGGTGCCGTTTTAGTTGTTTGTGCTGTTGCCGGTGTTCAATCCCAAACTGTTACCGTCGATCGTCAAATGAAGAGATATAATGTTCCAAGAATCACTTTCATTAATAAGATGGATAGAATGGGTGCCAATCCATGGAGAGCTATTGATCAAATTAATGCTAAATTGAAGATGTCCGCCGCCGCTATTCAAGTTCCTATCGGTTCTGAAAAGGATCTGTCCGGTGTTGTTAATATTATCGATAAACAATGTGTCTACTTTGAAGGTTCTCAAGGTGAGAAATTGAGAGTTGAAAAAGAAATTCCCGCTGATTTAAAAGATTTAGTTGAAGAAAAAAGGGCTGTTTTAATTGAAAGATTAGCAGATGTCGATGACGAAATTGCTGAATGTTTCATCGAAGAAGTTGAGCCAACCTCCGAACAAATTAAATCTGCTATTAGAAGAGCTACCATCGCTAGAACATTCACTCCTGTTTTGATGGGTTCCGCCTTAGCTAACAGAGGTATTCAACCTGTTCTAGATGCTGTTTGTGACTTTTTACCAAATCCATCTGAAGTTTTAAACAATGCTTTAGACATCAATAAGGATGAAGCAGCTGTTAACTTAGTTTCTTCATCTAGTTTACCAAACGTTTCATTAGCTTTCAAGTTAGAAGAAGGTAAGTACGGTCAATTAACCTATTTACGTGTCTACCAAGGTAAGATCAAGAAAGGTATGATGATTACTCATGTCAAAACTGGTAAGAAGGTTAAGGTTTCTAGGTTAGTGCGTATGCATTCTAATGACATGGAAGATGCTGAAGAAGTCGGTGCAGGTGAAATTTGTGCTACTTTTGGTATTGATTGTGCTTCAGGTGATACCTTCACTGATGGCCAAGTTAACTACTCCATGTCTTCTATGTTTGTTCCGGATGCTGTTGTCTCTTTGTCTATCACCCCGCAGACTAAAGATGCTGCTAACTTTTCAAAGGCCGTTAATCGATTCCAAAAGGAAGATCCAACTTTCCGTGTTCATTATGATAAAGATTCTAAAGAAACTATCATCAGTGGTATGGGTGAATTACATTTAGAAATATATGTTGAAAGAATGAAGAGAGAATATAATGTTGACTGTGCAGTCGGTAGACCTAGAGTTTCTTACAGAGAATCTATTTTAGGTTCTTCTCCATTTGATTATACTCACAAGAAACAATCTGGTGGTGCTGGTCAATTCGCCAAGGTTATGGGTAGTATGGAATCCACTTCTTTGGCTGATCCAGAGGACATTGGTGCTGTTGCTGGTGAAGATGTCAAGTTCCGCAATCATTTCCAAACTAAGATTGTTGGTGGTAAAATTTCTGAGAAGTTCTTATTAGCTTGTCAAAAAGGTTTTGAAGAATGTTGTGAAAAGGGACCATTAACTGGTTCTAGAGTTTTGGGTGCTCATATGGTTGTTGACGATGGTGCTACCCATGTTGTTGATTCCTCTGAAATGGCTTTTAAGACTGCTACTCATTTTGCTTTCAAGCAAGCTTTCATGGCATCTCAACCAGTTGTTTTAGAGCCAATTATGAATGTTGTTATTACTGCTCCAATTGAATTCCAAGGTAACGTTATTGGTTTAGTTAACAAACTACAGGGTATCATTAATGATACTGAAAACAATGCTGAAGATTTCACTATTACTTCAGATTGCTCATTAAACAACTTATTCGGTATCGCCTCTTCATTAAGAGCTGTCACTCAAGGTAAGGGTGAATTTACAATGGAATTCAAAGAATATCAACCTGCTCCTCCTCAATTACAAAGACAATTGATTGAAGAATATCAAAAGAAAGAGCACAAAGAGTAAAAGCGCTGAATTAATCTATTATTAACTGTTACATAATTCGTGTATAGAATTCCTGTTTATAAGATCTTGTTTATAGTTTACGTTAGAACGTTGTGTTTTTGTACATTTTAAAAATAATTCAATCTCTGTACTAGATAATCACTGATATAGCGTGTTTTCCTTTAAGTAATTTTATTTTTTATTAATAGTTAAAATGAAAAAAAAAAAAAAATGAAAAAGGCCTGATGAACAATAATAATAATGAAGATTGATACAATTATTTGAAAATAATATTTTATAAATTGTGTAAAAATTAAAACAGGAACTAAAGGCAACTGGATAACAATGAATCTGTCTGAAAACACTTGAAAAATACGGACGCAATTATCTTTCAATGCTTTCCCGTCTTCTCTTTTGAATATTTAATATATTTAGATTTTTTGTTCCAACAAGGAAAAACCATAACAGCAAGAAATCAGAAAAAGGCTTTTAAAAATATGAGGCAATTTCTTTTTTTCATAGACGTCTTTCCCTTTCGAATATGTAAAACTTTTTGCTTTTAATATTTTATTAGGCAACAACATTCAGGTCAACCTTACCAGACTCAACCCAATTTCCGTCAACTAATTTTTCTTTAGCTGCGACAAGATATTTAAATGAGGCTTTAATGGTACCTTCTGAAACACCAGTCTTTTCAGAAATTTTTGGTAATGAAACACTTAGTTTGAAAATAGAAATGGCGAAATAGATAACAGTAGCGGCAATGGTAGTTGGTGATCTACCTTCCAAAACACCAACATCTTTTAATTTACGGGCTATGAATTGGGCAGAACTTGTAATTTGTGGAGTCAAACCAAGATGCGAACAGAATCTACCCACCAAATCCTCAGGATTAGTTTGGGTGGTTGAAATACTCTCATTCTGGTAAGTGATAATACCACCTTGCTCAGTATTCTTCTTTTGAATAATTTGATTGATGATTTTAAACACCTTCCCAATTTCTTTGCGGGGGACATTTGTCAAAGCCCATATTTCCTTAAATGAACGAGGAGCATTGGCTTTTCTACAACCTAAGAAAATAGCACCAGCCATGATACTTTCTTGCGATTTACCTCTCAATAATTTATCATCGTAGACTAGTTTATACACCTCTTTGGCACCATCCTGAACAACTTTAGGAAGTTGGTAACCATCACACATTTGAGTAATCTTTGCAAAAGCAGATTGTAAAGCATGATCTCTCTTATCGACAAGAGATTTACCTTGTGCTCTATTAAGTTCTCTGGCAACTCTACCACCATCAGCACCTGCCGAAATAACAGTTGACAATTGATCAGAGTCCAAAATCGAGTTAGTGGCTTCACCCACACGGGATGGATCATCACCATTTTGATCATCGTTATTGAACGTTCTCCATTCCGATCTTGTATCGATGATTCTATCACAGAGAACTAGTCCACATAAAGCACAAACAATGTCGCCCTCACTGTGTCTTTCGATCAACTCTGGAGGGTACACCTTACATTCAGGGCAGGCCACAGTGACATTCAAATTTGGACCTCTGAAGGGACGTGAGTCGTTTATTGTAGAAGGCATTTCGAGGATGTGTCTAAGAGTGTACCGATCAACTAAGATGATGACGAAAAGCAAGAACCTCTAAAGGAGTGTATTGTTTAAGTTCTGTTCACTACTTTCTTGTTCGCCACCTTAAATTTTGAATTTTCTGAGAAGGAAATGGTCGTGCTCATACCAAATGATTAGTCAGAGTCTATCGACTATTTTCTTATCTTTTAGGTCGATGGTGTTTTTATCTGGATGAGAGATCTTCATACATCTTCCTTGGTTAGTTGATTAACATATATAAGCAATGACCATTTAAAGCCGTGTACACTGTTAATTAACTTCGTTCAATCAAATATAGGAATGCTCTTGCTTTGATCGTACTAAAAAATTGAAGGTGTAATCAAAGTATGATTCATAGACTTTCTAAGACTCGATTAAATTATCACACCTAATTAATTACGAGCTTAAATTACGAAAAAGAATATGCATCATTCAATCAATACGTTTCTAGTTACATCGTTCTAATTTAAAGAAAAGTCAATGTTTCAAAGTTTTGTCAACGTGGTGTGACTATTATGAAAAGGAGTTTGATTTTCACGGTGCAAGTTCTACTTCAGAAAATAATGAGCCTGAAGGCATGCCAACTAATACAAATGAAGATGGATTAATGCTAAGAATATTGTATGGTTGTCCTTACTTAACAGCAGGAAAGCTATATTCAATTCATATGTTTCCCACTTGATTTTTCTTTGAGGTTGAAAATTTAATTCGACTGTTATCAAAAGATTTAAAATATCATTTATCAATAAAGAATGTATGCTTATACGTTCAAGTTGTTGAAAAGAGAGATTAAGGGAAATCGGGCACTTTTAGTTGGAGCTTCGGAAAAGTGTATACAAAAACATGCATGATTTTCTCAACCATGTGAACAGGATCATGTTGATGATTCAATTATTGTCAATCTAATGGGTACTGATATTGTTATTAAAGCCAGTCAAAATGCAAAGGCAGAGTTTTAAATGAAATTGATTTTTAGATGTACTGAACTTTTAGATTTTGAATTGGTCCTTTATGGGTTCGATACTGTCTATACGGTCTATTCGGCTGGTTTGATCAATAGAGATCGTGAAATTTCCATTCCTAACCCTTTACGAGCTGTTAAGACCCATCGATGACTTTGAAGACTTGGAGAAGTTCATGATTGGACCCAAATTAATCGAGTAATCTGAATCTGGAACTTCGATATCAAATTCTTCTAGTGTTAAGTCATTTGAAGGTGATACTTGGGAAAGTACTTTCAGAACAAATGAAACTAACATATGCGATGAAGGTGATTTTGAGAGTTCCCATGAGAGATGCAGATGGCCTTTTGGATTTCGATGACCTCAAGGAAGAAACTCTATATCCGTTGGAAGAACTCTTGCTTTTCAATATTTTTACATGCTTTTGTAAGATTTGTTTTGGTGGGAGCTGTTTCACTCATGCTTATGTTTAGTAAGATCTAACAGTAGAATTATAAATGGTTTTTCAAGAAAATTAAATTGCACAAATCGACAAGCCAGTCATCGATGAAATGTACCTTAAATCCAAGATAACTGGGGAAAAAGGAATAAACAGAAAGAAAAGAAGGATACGTAATGAATCATAAGAGCATGCATTCGGAGAAAGTAAAAGATGATAAATTAAAAAAAAAACAGCAGGAAAAGAGATTGTAAGTGTAACTTAATTAAAGAGAATTGTTCAAGCTTTCGAAAGTTTAGAAGCCTTGGACTGGACTGGAACAACACTAGTATCTTTAACCAGAATATCCTCATAAGTTTCATCGGAGTCCTTCAAATCTTTTTCAATTGGAGTGGTCTCCTCAATCTTATAGAACAGAACAGGGAAAGCAATAACTAATGACACAGCCAATAGACCCCATGAAGAGCCAAACATATGAGAATAAGGTTTCTTATGGTCATCTAAACCCCAGGCAACGGCTGCACCAGCGGATTGAATACCTTTATAATAACCAGCATAAATAGCTGCTTTTCTTGAAGAATTAGTTAAAGCACCCATGATCCAATAGGCAAAACATTGGAACACTGAATCGTAGAAGCCATAAAACATGTATAAGAACATAGGACCTATGTAACGGCCATCTTTGAAATCAACTGGGTCAGTGACAACTTCATTTCTTGATTGACCCTTTTCAAAAATGTAACCACAACCCCAAATGATATGAGTAATCGAAAAGACAAGGACCCAACCAATTAAACCTCTTGACTTTCTGGAAAATCTCTTGGAATCTAAAACAACACTAACCAGTAAGGCACCAACCATCTGCATTAGCCAGAATAATAAAGAGTTCAATGATCTTGTTCTAATATTGAAGTGGGTGGTATTGAAATCTGACTGTTCGTAAGTGTAGAACCAGTTTGAGGAAAAAAACATTGGGAAAAGTAACAGGATCCAAGGTTCCTTTTTTAACGTTTTAAAAAGCATAGTCATTTCACCAATGAAAGTTGGATTTTTTTGATGAATAATTTTAGTACCATCAGATCTTCTAACTTTTCTAATTGGCAGTAAGCAGAAGGATAAAACGAAACCAAATATAGTTAAAACTAAGAAAGCAACATAAGTTCCATCAGCGACGGAAGTATCATTAACTCTGTGCAAATTTTGACCTAAAGGAATTAATGAACCAATGACACCACCTAAATTGAAAATACACCAAAAGATAAAAACAAAAGTACCCTTTTTGTCCTCGGTTGGATAAGACATATAAAGAGTAGATGCAGCGGCCCATAGACAAGCAGCACAGATACCAAGCCAGGCACCACTAAACACGATGAACCCTTCATTTGCGGTATGCTTATAACAAAGAAAAGCAGCAATATAAATTGAATAGCCAGATCCACCAAATGCCAAACAGTAAACAGGACCAAGGGTATTCATAATCGTACCGGAGAAAAAACCAACTGTTGCAAAGGTTGAATTTAAAGCAGTGTTAGCTTTATTAGCTAAATCAGGGTCAGAAAGACCTGCACCCCCTAAACCACTAAGAGCATTGAACATACCTACATTTTTGTTGAAATTAGTTAGTATGAGGAATAAAGAATTTAATCACCAAATATCTTTGAAGATCTTGAGCCTCACGACCTCTTAACCACATCATTTTTCGATGCGGCCTGGCCGTGCAATCGCTAACTATAGTCGGATCGTGACTCCAAGCAAAACTGCTGTTGAAATGAACATACCTGGACACATAAAACAAACAAAACTAACCATAATAGTTTGGACAAGTCCAGATGAGTAGGGTTGTAAGTTGAACAACCTTCTGTTGTACCATTTGGAAGGATTATAGATATCAACTGTTCTTACATGGTCCAGAGTGTCTGAAGGTTCAGAGATAACGTCTGGTGTTGATTGTTTCTCTCCCATGATTTGAAAGCGTTAAATTGAGTTCTGAATTGTAGTGAGGAGTGGAGTGGGATGAAGGAGATCCAGTAGATGAGATGGAGAACAAAGGGGGGGAAATAAAGGTATTTATATATCTGGGGCTAGTTATGTCGTTTAAATGGATTTAAAAATGGTACATTTCATTTCTGGAAAAGAGAACGATGATGAGTTCGTGGATACCAGATAAAGAATCAAGATGGAAGCTAAAAGAGCTGATGCGCGGCTGTCAAGCTTCTTGTCGACAACAAGCCCGCCGGATCAATTTATCAGGCACTCTAGACGCCGCTGCCTTGTCAGCAGGCGTTAAGTATCTTTTACCTTAAGTCCAATTTTGACTAGGTATTCGGATACCAAAGGGAGATATACGTTTAGAATTGCAAGCACAATTGGAAGAATGTCTTGCTTTAATTGTTATTTTGGTTGGGATGGTTGCCGACTAGATATTGGTACGGACGGCATCGATGTTCTTAGGTTAATCAATCATGAACCATCATCAATCAATCTTATATCCAAGTAACTCTAGGATCTGTATATGTGTAGAGATGGTATAGTTAACTTAGTCGATTATTTGATAAGAATATTAATATTTTTGAATGATGGGGAAGGGACGGCAGAAATGGAAATGGAGAGAGTCTGACGATAAGAAAAGGTTGCAGTTTTTGCAAAAATGCGACATTCAAATGTTACTTTGTAACCGATCGATCCCTTCAATTAACATGGGCCCTGCTCTGGCTCTTCGGGTGTAGTAAATTCAAACCACTTACGTGTACGTGTGAGTTCATCAGCTTCTAAGTGAGTCGTTGATCGGTCATGTAATGGTGTATGTGGTTTTGTACTTTTTCTAAACTGAACGATAGCCTATTTTTTGTGGGGTAAGCATTGTTACCTGCAAATCGTCAGTCTAGCTTAATGCTTTAATTATAAGTAATGATGATGCTGGTAGGTTGGATATAAACAAACGGTCTTCAAAAGAGTCAAAGGGAGTCAAAGAGAGCACAATCCAAGAATATTCCAGGGATAAGGGAAAAGGCAGGGATAAATTAATCCTTACCTATAAATAACTTAGGAGTACACCACAGCAGATATTACATTCATTACTAAAATAACGACTAATAAAAACGTAAACTTGAATAATATAGTCTGTACGTACAAGAAAGAGTTCAAATGTGAAACAAAAAATAAATAAACTAAGTTAATAAAACATATATGTAATTCATATGAATCAACCATCAAGTGAATACCCTAATTGTTTTCCTTTCATCTCATCGGCAATTTCCTTCAATCTATTAGACATTACTCTCATAACTGAATTGACTGGCTTCATTTCTTCAATCCAATCCCCAACTCCGTGTTGTAGAATTAATCTGGCTCTATTTTTGCCAATAGAATGACTACCATAACAACCATGAAGTGTAACTCTTTCACGCTTGGTGGAATACGTAGCACGATGTAAAATATTTGGATTGTAAAAGACACAATCACCCGGATTCAATTTAACAATCAATTGCCCTGAAATTTCTTCATAATTTAATTTACTTCTTTCTTCTTCACTTCTAACTCTTTTGTGAGACTTTGGAACAACAATTAAATTTTCATCGTTTGTTAAAGCTAGGTTGAATTGAGCTCCAGCATAAGCATCTTTTGATAAAACTTCCATTTCCTCCTCTGAAGTGGCCGTGTTCTTAATATCATCCCTATGCCAGCATAAATCGAAATCTTTTAAAGTTGGATTAGTTAGCATATTGAATAATTCCATATTTAACTGATCGGTTTGTAAAATATCTTCAACAACGTTAGTCAAGACATCAGAACAATATAATTTCTGAAATTCTAGTCCTAACAGTCCTGTCTCTGGATGCATTAAATGAGTAACACCCCAGATATCTGGTCTGTCTGATGGCTTGTCCCACGGTGGAAATTGTTTGCCATTCAATCTAATATATTCCCAGTTACCACTTCTGGCTAATGCAATCATTGCATTGGAATAAGCTAAATATTTTTCAATTTGCTCTTTCGTAAGTAAATGTCTAATGATCGTGAAACCGTTTTCTTCTATATCCTGATGATATTGGTCTGAAAGTGTTGCAGGCATTGTGTAAGTAATTGTTCTTAAATGAAAAGGTTGTTTATACTCAAACTGTAATGTTGAAAATGTTTTTAAACTATGGGGGGACGTCAGATCGGAAGAGCGGTTC
>PPKZ03000062.1:0-30731 GCA_003707675.3 Ambrosiozyma philentoma
GGGGGGGGGGGGGGGGGGGGGGGGGGGGGGGGGTAATTTTCAAAGTAGAGACAGTTATTTATCAGCTTCATCTAAACTGCTAAAAGCTAAAACATCCCTAACACCGGCTTTTTTAGGAGTATTGGATTTAGGAGTAGATCTAACACGAATGTGTTCCTCAGCATCTTCAAATTCATCAAAGTCCCCATCTAAGGATAAAAAGTCATCAGCGTCTTCATATCTACTGCTATTCGTACTTTTTTCTATAGAGCTAGTACGTTCTGGTTTCAATGATGTAAAACGAGGCTCTTCCAAATCTTCCAACTCTTTAATAGAGTTATCTGGTTCTATTGGGCCTTTATTTTCTTCAGATTTTGATTCTTCAATTTTAATAAACGACTCCTCTTCCATATCTTCGTGGTTGTCTTTTAAAGTATTAGTAGATGTAGGTCTGGATTCATTAGTTGATGGTAATTCAATTTCTGATTTCGTGACAGGAACAACTTCTTCTTTTCTTCTTTGTTCAAGTTCAACACTTTGGTCGGTATTAGCAACAGAATCATCAACTTCAGATTCAACAGCAGAAACATCTCTAGAGGAATCAACAGATCCTTCAGTTTCATCAACATGTAACTTCTTAGCAGCAACTTTAATACTCCAAGCATTTTCAACAATAAACATGCTTAACTTGCTATCATCTTCGACTCCCAAACTTTTATCGTCAACAACGATCTTTTCCTTAACTTTACCCGGTAACTTTCTACCTCTTGGTCCCTTGGCCCTACCTTTTCTAACATCACTAACTTTCTTCCCTTCTTTTTTTTCATCATCATCATTATTATTTTCCCCGGAAGTGCCAACTGGTTCTTCATGATTGAATTTAGGTGGAATACCACCAAAAGCCATTCCAGGCATAGCCATTCCAGGCAATGGCATTCCTCCCATGCCCGGAATTCCCTTACCTAACATACCATTCAGGTTCTTAGCAAAATCGGTATTCAATCTACCAACCTTTTTAGGTTTAGAAGAAGCAGCGGCACTTGAGTTATTATCATCACCAGAATCCTTTTCATCGTTGACATCCCTATGTTCACTTGCACTTGCGTCTGAAGAAACCGAAGAGACTCGCTTCACTGGTCTCATCGGTGGAGCCTTTGGCTTCAGGAACGCTAGGTCCTGTTGTTGTTGTTGAGCTAGCCTTTGTTGAAATTGGGCGATTTTCGAGGACGGTTTCTTTGGGACTTTAGGTGGAGCCTTCTTGTGGTGGGCATCTTCTTTAGCGTGATCAGAAGATTCAGATTTGGATTTTGAGAGTTCTTGTTTAGGTTGATGCTCTCCTTCCTCCTCTTCTTCTTTAGTTGATTCCAGATCAGCTCTCTTGGATTCTTGTAGTTTCGTTTCAGGATCCTTATTATCGCCAAATTGTTCAGAAATAGGACTTTCAGACTGATAAACATCTAATAAATCGGTCATTGTAGATTTACGTTTTGTTTCAGTATCTAGTTTTATTGAATTGACCTTCTTCTTGCTTGGTCTGCTTAAAGGAATTTCTGGATTAGCGGCAGCGACACGTTCACAGGAACCGATTCTTTGTTCTGGTTCAATAATCTCAGAAGTTTCTTCAGTGGTAATCGGGGTAGCTTTTCTTTGTGGTCGCTTTGATGGAACAACAGGTGGAGCAGATCCTTCAGATTTTCCTTCTTCTTCGGTGATTTCCTTCGTTTTTGGTGAAATTTCCTCATGTTCCACAGGTTGATCTTCATCTGGAGTATCGTTAGCTGGCATGGCCTTTTCATTTGTAATGTCAGCTTCCTGAGTATCAATTGGTTCAACTATTTCAGTTGGAACATCCAATTCATCACCTTTATTTTCAGGTTCTGGTTCTTCGGAAGGAATGACTTGTTTCTTAGGTCTGGAACCTGGAATTTTGGGAACAGTTGGTATTTTAACGTTGGAAGACAAGTCTTTTTCAACATCTGATGATTTATGAGGTCTCATGGTTGGGACTTCAGGAACAGCAGCAACTGATTCAGTTTCAACATTAGGTGATTTTTCAATTGGTCCAGAAGATGAAACTTGAGGGGAAATAACACTGGAAGGTTCTATCTCAGAAAAAGTTTCAATGTCAGGAACAGCTTCTTTAGCTTCAGTAAATTCCTTAGCTGGTCTTGTAGATGGGATAACAGGAGCGCTCGGATTGAATTCCTCCTTTGCTGGGGTTTGATCTATAACATCTGAAGCCTTTCTTGGTCTTATGGTTGGAACATGTGGAGGTGAAGTTGCAGAAGAGTCTGATTCTTCCGATTTCACTGGCTCAGAATAAGAAACAGGTTCAACAGATTTGTGAGCTGGCCTAGTTAATGGGACAACTGGGACTGCAATATCAGATTTTTCAGAAAATGGAATAACGGGATTGCTTAGAGCAAATTCCTCTTCTGCCGGAGTTTGATCCATAACATCTGAAGCCTTTCTTGGTCTTGTGGTTGGAACATGTGGAGGTGAAGTTGCAGAGGAGCCTGATCCTTCCAATTTTACTGGCTCGGGAGATGAAACAGGTTCAACAGATCTCTTAGTTGGTCTGGTTGATGGAGCAACTGGAACTGCAGTATCAGTTCTTTCAGAAGATGATGATTCAGAAGTTGTGCTTGATTGTCTTGGTACAGGTCTTCTTGATGGAATAACCGGTTTTGAGGACGGTTCAGATTCTTGAATTTCTGGTGATTTCGATTGCAGTTGAGGTCTATTTGAAGGTAATGTTGGGGTTTCCGCTGAAGGAGATGATAAAGATGCGTCTGGTGATCTTGTAGGCCTATGAGAAGGAATCTGAGCACCTATACCTGGGAAAGAGAAACCTTCTGAAGATGCAGGTGGTGATTTAGTCTTTGGTCTACTTGATGGAACTTTAGGTGGTTCTGAAGAAATTGGACCAGAGTCTTGTGAAGATTCACCTAAACCATATTGATTTAGGAAATCATTTAACTCTGAACCAATTTGATCCAGTCCCTCCAAAGATCTGGAGATGTTGGGTCTCTGTATTGATTGTAAAAAAGTTGGAAGTTAGTATGCTGGCAGGAGACTTTAGAAATCAAAAGTGTGGAGGTAAGAACAGCACAAAATGCAGTGATCTGTAACAGCTTATAAGTATAACATACATGAGTGGGAACTTTTGGGTGATCCATGATGGAGTGTCTTGATTGTATTTATTGGATATCCAATGATGAAGAGAGAGAAAGTATTAGCTGAAAGAGTTAAAAAATGATGACTTGTTTACAGTTCGAATCGCCTGTGTTTGTTGCGCACACTCGATTCAGACGATTCTCGAACAATATTAATTCCAGTGTATGACAATACTACGACTCGACTTAGTACTGAACAACGATTAAAATATGCCTATTAATTAAGTGATATACATAAATGGAGTTACTAGGTAGCAGGCAGGCAACAACTTCCTCTGGAGAACAGGACAAGCCATACACCATATCAAAAGAAAAACTGGCATAGTTAACAAAAACGTATAATAACCAAATCTGACTTGTCTTTTTCCCCAGAACTGCCATTGTTGTTATATTACACAGTTCCAATTTCCAAATAAAATATACGTTATGATCATAGTGACAAGTAAGTAGTAGTAAAACACAAAAAATAAATTAAAAGAATTAGAAATAAGATAAGATAGAAACTAAAACTCAAGCATAGTTTAATCTGAAGATATCGTTCAAAACAAAGTAGGAACCGTTTTCTGGCATTAAGTGGAAAACTTGGGAGTATCTTTGAGAGTTTTGTTCTTCATCAATTAACAGTTCACCAGTGACCATAACTAAAACATCACCATTCTCAGAAGCTGGTTGAGCATCTAAAGTAGAGATTCTGTGTGCAACCTTAGCAAAACCTAAAGCACTTAATTTTTCAATGATATTTCTAGCACCTTGAATTTGAGAGGATTCAAAGGTTAACATAGAGTGGTCCCTCTATAGAAAAAAATACAAGTTAGTATTTATATTTTTAAAGGTGAGACAATTGTTGATGTAAACACTTGAACGTACGTATAAGTTACCTAATTGAGTTCTGTCCTTGTCAAATTGGTCATAGTAAAAGGTACAAAATTGAGTGGCTAGAGAGTTAAAATCGACAGACATCTTTGATATGTTGTATGAGAACTGATTATAGATGTTGTTGGAATGTATATGAGTCGTTGTTTAATTACGAAATCTCTAGAAGCTTTCCCAATGCATGTTGATCTGGTAGAGAGAAAAAAATAAGCGCAAGCCGGGCGGGTAAGTGCGGCAAAGGTGGCGCGTCAGATAATCTGCCACAATTGACCTTGCTTTGGTAGCAAGGATGGGGACAGAATACTCAGACCCCACAAGAGACTTCTATTTTGCGACTCTATTTTCTCACTTTTTCATCACTGTTTTTTGCTGTTTTTATTAAAATCTACTACTTTACTTCACTCTTTTTTAACTACTCTCCTATTTCCAAGAAACTACTTCACTATATCCATCAATACAGGAGAGTGAACCAGCCAAGTTCATACATCACAAGATTACACACATTACATCAATGATTTGTTCAGTACGTATACGTATTGCTAAATTATCCTAATTTTCATTAGATTATCTTAACACACACTGTTGGAAGTGCCATTTTCCTCTCCCATCTCCTGCCCATTGCCCTTTTTCGAGATAAGAGAGCATACATATACACCATAATGAGTAACATTGCCCATTTTCTCTTTTCATTTAGAAGACAAGATAACTTTAGTACTGAACCTGAACATTACTTCAAATCTTTACTTTAAATTAAATGGCCTTGAGCTGAACCTTAGATATCATACATGCTAAATATTTATTTGGAATACTGTTTCCAGAGCAAAAGAAATTTTACTCAAACTAAATTCTGTAGATAAAAACCATTCTAAATGAAAAGAAATCACACTGAATTTTAAATACATCACGTTATGCTGCTGGAAAACAAAACCTTGATTAATGTTGAAAACGTTAGATTAACTTACTAGTTTACACGAATTTATTGCCATTACCACCACTAATGCTTACGCTTGAACTATTGCAGTTGTTATTACAATTGTTAATCCGTGAAAGTCTGGATTATTCCATTTTTCAGCTTGGTCTTCTGTTTAGCTTGTATTGATTATACTTTGCCCTCACATTATCACTTGTTCTTTCTTATTTGGGCATTCAATTGGTGATTCGGGTGGTGGTTTACCACAGTCATCTATTATATCTCTTCTCATCTTCTTTTCCTGTATAGTTCTGATGAATCATACCAAGCCACTGTTAAACCAATTTCTGTCTTAGAATTGTTAGTCTTTCGATGACTTTATAAAACATGTTGTCCATGCGTAACTCCAGTTAATTATTGTGTTCTTACTTCCTATATGTGTCTATCAATTAAGTTAAATGTTTGATTGAAGTTGGCTAGTTTGAGTATTTGTTTTATAAAAAAAGACAACTAAGAAATCAAAAGCCAAAAAGGCTCACTTTTCTTTTTCACTTTAAATATTTCTTCCGATCCTTCTTAAATTTTATTTTTCTCCTTTAATTATTTCCTGTTCTAGTGTTGAATTATCGATATTGCCACTCAAAGCAAGAGTTTAAATCACTTTGCGTTGGTGATAGTCGTTGGTGGGGGTTGATCAGTAGGTTGTTGAAGGGGCCAACTTACAATGGTAGTAACAGCAGATCGGCCTTGTGTAATTTTGTGTAGTTTAGCATAAGTTTTTACAATATCGTAAAATTATAGTACTTTAGGAGTTCAAAAATTGATCGATATATAGTATTGTATAGAAACATAGTTATATAGGAGTCGTTTTGTTGTATAGCTTAGTTGAAAGGCTGATACTGGTGATGTTGATAGAGAAGGGAGCTGAATTGGCGAGATTAATAATGCAATATCAACTTATACTGACAGGAGGAACATGCATAATAAAAGACCATAGATGAAGTGAGTATTACTGACAGAAAGTGGACTTTTGTGCTGATGACTTAAGCTGAAGTTCGTACCATTCGTTCTAATACTGACTAGGACAGATCAACTGTATCATGATAATACAGATTTAACATTGTAGATTTGTCTATACGATAGAAACAAAGGCTGCCACTAAAAGTTTCTTCTAGAATCACTCTTATGAACATCAGATATTCTTATTATCGTTCTAGTACAACCTCTACTAACATCATTTCTATCTCTATATTGCTTGGGACATCAATGCTTTCTGTATGGAATCTGCCAATTCTATAACTTATTCTATGCTTTGAATTCCCTCAGTGATAATTGCCACCCGCTTATCACTAGTATATATAATGGTGTTATGGACTATTAGAATTTGCTCCATTAGTGTTATTTATCAATCTGGGATTACTGGACGTTGTTGACTTTATTTTCAATTTTAATCTTGAATCAATTTTACTGGTATTTTTAGCTTTTGATTATTGATGGAAGCATTCTTTATTCAACCCCAAAACATCTGTGTTAGCAACAACAATAATTCTATTTAATTCAAATTCAATTTCTTTAATACGTTCAATTCATATTTCATGTCATTTAATTCAATTGTTTCTCTTATAACCGGGTTGTTTTCCAGCTTTCTTTAATATGGAAACAATTCAAATACACAACCAAAGAATACCAACATTAGACACCCAGCAACAAGGCAGTCTTAACAAACTCTTCATTAATAATCTTAACACTAGGATCAACAGGAGACACAATGATCTTATTGAACCTTGCATGGTCATCATCAATGCCAGATGGTTCCATTCTAACCTTTGAAAAAGGAGCAATAATGGAATCCTCAACTAATTCCACCCCATCTTCAATAACACAACAATCATGAATAATCGTGCCTCTGCTTATCCTGCAATTCTTGCCTATCTTGACCCTGTTTCCAATGGTAACACCACCATATACTTTTGTATCGTGATTGATGAAAGAGTAAGAACCAATTTTAATGCCAGTATTTGTTGTATATCCAGGGGCTGTAGTTGTGTCAAGAGTAACGTGCTTGTTAAAGTAACAGTATTTTCCAATTGATATAGGAGATTGTTGTTCTGATGCTATCAATTTCGAATGTGATTCTATTGTACAAAGGCCCCCTATCAAGATTTGTGTTGTTCCTTTGATCTTGCAAGTTTTGTGGATTCTGTTTCCAGAAGATGTTTCAATCCAGTTTGGGTCCGACATTTGGTGTCAACTCGGAAAGAAGCTATGTACGTACAGAGGACTGCCTGCATGAAAACTAGTCTATTGTAAATAAATCTCTACTAATATAAATAAAATTCACGAACCATGATTCACGCGCCACTTCACGAGTCATCCACCTGTGCACCACCGGTACTCGGTCCTGGAGCGGCGCAGATACCGGACATAAGCTTTTCTTCCGTTTTCTGCGCTTGCGTTGATCTGATCGTTTAGATAAAACAATTGTGGAACCTTCAAAGAGATAAAAGGTTTTTTTATAATTATTTTAGGCATCTGCCACCACCGCCTACCCGATCCCGGTCTTATCCAATTAATTCTCTTTGCTACCACGAATCATTACTATCGGAGGGCAAATTTTTTCCCATCTCGATTAACAAATTGATGTTCTTTCTACTAACAACAGAACAACTATAACAAGATACAACAGATACAACAATGATACCATTTCTTATACCCCTTTCATTCCTCATTCCAGTCATTAAAGCACAAGGTGGATGGCACCCTACTACTAAAGACGCTACTTTCTACTCGTGTATAGCAGCAACGAACGCATTAAAGTTCGATTTCTCCGTCCCAACCACAACCATAACCAGTGAATACTGGTATCCCTTATGCAACCATGATCCTATAATAGGGACGATTTTGGTTTGTTTTAATGATAATCTAGATATCAACAAGGAGTCTGAACGAGAGAAGTTGTTGAAATACACTTATAATAAGTACATTGAATCATGTGAGCATTCTGGTGATGTGAAGTTTGACAATGGCTTACAAGATTTGAAATTGAAATATGAAAATGCAACTCAGAATATCGTTATGTCTCCTCCTCCTTCCGGCAGTAACAATGATACCTTGTATTATAATCCAGTTAAAGTGTCTTCTAGTTATGTTAAGAATTATGAGACTTCATATACTCATTTCATTGGGAATCTGGTTCAGTCGTTACAATATGTGAATCTGGTTTGCCTTTACTGGGTTGTGGTATTTGTTTGCTGTTTCTTATCAAGCAAATTCCCACTGGTGAAGACAAATAAGGTGATTTCGAAGTTGAGAGGTTTTATTACATTACCTACTTTTCTTAAAAGGCATAATGAGCCATGGAATATATTCACCAGTCAAACAAATCAACCATATTGGAAAATGTTCGATACTCTTCTCCCCACATTTCAAGAAACGATAATCTTAACAACATATTTAATCTTTATAATAGTGATAAGCACGAGTGATTATGACCTCGAGACATCCAGTTTACTTCTGGGCTCATCGAAACAACAACATACAAGATTCATAGCCGACAGAACCGGCCTATTAGCATTTGCACAACTCCCGCCGTTATTTTTATTTGGTGGGCGTAATAACATATTAATCAAATTTACAGGACTACCATTTAGTTCATTCATAGCATTACATAAATGGATAGGCCGTTTGATGGTGGGATTGGCATATACGCATGCTGTTTATTTTGTTGAGTTTTTTTATTTTAATGGGAACTTGGAAGCATTAGAAGCACTGGATTTATGGAAATTTGGTGTCCAAGCATTTCATTGTGGAGCTATTCTTTTGATCCAAGGGATATTTTACTTAAGAAGAAAATGGTACGAAGCATTTTTAGTCATACATATAGGATTTGCATTTTTATTTCTATACAGTGCGTATATGCACTGTAAAGACATTGGGTTTTTGAATTGGGTTATCGCTAGTGGTGCGGCTTGGTTGATTGATAGGGTGTGGAGAGTTTATACAATGTTGAAGTTTTGTGGATTTAGATTTGGGGTTAAGGCTAATTTTAAGTTGGTTAATGATTGCGTGAGAGTTAGTATTCCACGGCCTAAACATTTCAGATGTTTTCCAGGGTGCTATGTTCACTTGTACGTCTTCGATTTCGGCTTGAATTGGAGAATTTGGGAGAATCACCCATTTACAATATTTGCTAATGAGGATGAGATTAGAATTTACATCAAGTCGAAAGAAGGATTTACTGGTAAATTACATAGTTTATTAGAATCGGCACCTGGAAAAGAATTAGAGATGAATATTTGCTTAGAAGGACCTTATGGCCACCACATTGATATCAATTCATACGATAAAGTGATCTTGATATCTGGTGGTAATGGAGTTCCAGGACCTTATTATCATGTGATTAATAGTTTAAGTAAGAGTGAGGCCGGGACACTACCTCAAATTGATTTTATTTGGATTAGCCAAACCAGGAAGACGCTGGGATGGTTTCTACAGGAATTGAAGGAACTGGTTGAGCTAGATCAGAACAATCAAGTCAACAAATTGTTGTATTTAACAAGAGAGAAACAACGGAGTGATAGTGAGACGACACCTATGATCAATGGACACGAGAACTCTTACAGTATGGTTGATTTGAACAACTGTATGGTGGAACCCCAACATCAGGAGCAGATCCAGGACGATTTGAGTGGCGATTACCAGGTTATTAATAAGAGACCAGACATCAGCAAGTTGGTGGCCAACAAGGTAAGTGATGGAAACGGCGACAAGACGGTAGTGTTGACGTGTGGGTCTGGAGTACTTGTAGACCTGATCCGGGACAGTGTAGCTGTCGAGGTCAGCCATAGAGTTGGTGGCTACGTGGATTATGTAGAGGAGTTGCAGGTGTGGTCGTAGTGCTCTGCTCTTTATATAAGTAGTGTATATCTTTAATCTTTAATGACCAGTCTCAAATCCAAGTCTCAGTAGTGCGAATTTCGAAAGCTCAACAAGCGCCTGTGTTCGTCTGACTTAAAACAAGCTCTTCTTCTTCAGTCTTCACCAATAGCTACACACTCTGGTAACACTGACACCCTGACACGCCTATAGCATACCACCACAGTCTCCCACGACCATCCTACAACCACGTCAACTCCATTACTGACTCTGAATACTGCTCCCCTCTGTTTTCCACAAAGTAAACAACACCCATCCCACACCATTATAATTACTAAACGCACCCAGACTATGTCCACAACTTCGACTGCTGCAAAAAGACTCTGGAAAGAATACAAGGACCTCACACACCCCAAGACAGGCCTCAAGCAGGTCCATGTTGAAATAGACGAAGATAACATCTTCCTATGGAAAGTGGCACTATTGGTGCTGGATCCAGATTCATACTATAAAGGTGCTTACTTGAAAGCTCAACTTAGATTCCCAGCAAACTACCCTTTTGCCCCACCGCAGTTCAAGTTCACCCCAGCTATATATCATCCAAATGTGTATAATGATGGTCGATTATGCATATCGATTTTGCATGAAGGTAACGATCAGAATAATCCTGATGAACCACTGAACGAGTGCTGGTCCCCTGTGCAATCCGTAGAGTCCGTTTTATTATCGATATTATCTTTATTGGAAGATCCTAATATCTCGTCCCCTGCTAATGTCGATGCTGCTATTAGTTGGAAAAAAAACAAAAATGAATATAAAAGAAGAGTTGAAAATGAAGTTAAGAGATCAAGAGCTAGTATTCCTGATGATTTTGAGTTTCCTGAATTAGATGATTTGGTTAGTAGCAAGAAAGAAGAAGAAGAACAGCAAGAGGATAAACAAGAAGAAGAATGGTGGGAGGATAATTATGATGATGAATTAGATGGTTACGACGATGACGACGAAGAAGAAGAAGAAGAGGAAGACTTAGACGATGATGATGAAGACATGCTATCAAGTGATAATGAAGAAGAAGTTGAAGTTGATGGTACTGCTAACAACAAGAAATAGGATTACATTTTCATATAGGTTTAGGCGTTATATTTCTCTCTCATTTTTTGTTTTTTTTTGTTGCATTATTACATTAAAACATACATTCACTTCGGTCTTTTATTTTGAATTAATTTATCTTTCTTTTCTTCATCCCCCATGTTTTCACGCTATTGTTGTTTGAAATAAAAAAGTATTATAAATGTTATATCAGGACTCATTCAAGTATATATGGAGCACCCACTTTTTTCTTGCTTTTTTCTGTCGTTGTTATTTTAGAGATAGGTTGGATAGTGATGCCATATATGTTGTTAAATTTAATAATCATAATATATAAGTTATATGTATAGCATAGCTTTTTTCTTTTTTAATATGCTTTTCTTTTAAATGCTTTTTTGAATGCTTTTAAAACTCTCTTATTCTTACAAGTTTATAGTTTATTGTTTTTTTTTTTCGAATTATCATTCTTTTTACTGTATATTTTGTCTTTTCATTTTATTTGTTTTATATACAACATGCATTGCATTTTTTATTCTTTTGGAAGTTGTTGTTGTCCTCATTTTTGTTTTCTTTTTTTTTTTCATCTTTTTAAAAACTTTACTTATTTTTTACAGCCCATCGTGATCACCTCTGTCTCTTTCTTTTCTGTTTCCCATCATATATATCTTTCTTTCTTTCTTTCTTCAGTTTCTTCTTTTTCTTACTCTAAATATTAATTAAATTATATTAATTCCATCTACTAATAGTGGTAGAAGCATTGAGAGCCTGGATTCACTAATCCAATTAAAAGAACCCAAATTATTAAAGCGAGGAGAGAGAAGATTATATTATATTTAAAAAGGAGGAAAAGAGGTAGTGGAAAACGCAAAACAATATTCAACAAGGATAACAATCAAGAAGCAAGAAAGCAAGAATATTAATATTAAAAATTAAATTAAAATAGATAACAGTGGAATGGAAATTAATGAAAAAAAAAAACGATAAAGAAGTCAAAAGGTGTCAAAAGATATAAAAGAAGTTGAAAAACGATGTGATGTGGAAAAAATGTATAAATAAATTAAAAAAACTAGAACAACAAAGTTATAGGAAATACATATAATATAATTCAAAATAATCAACAATAAGCATAAAGAGGGAAAATAAAGTAACAACAAGCAACGAAGAAAATGAAGAAAACAAACGAAACAAATAAACAAATAAAAAGCAAGAATGCAACAAAAATAAATAAAAATATATTAATAGTTAATTAGCAATAAGTAGTGTGTATATGTATGAATTGGGATAGCTGTGTGACGTATAAGTATGAGTTTAAAGTTGAACACGATGTCCTTAATAATGAATGATGTAAAACAGAAAGTGGTGAAGATTGTGGAAATAATAATAACAAAACACAAGGAATTGGACAATTAGTGAGTATGTCGAGAGGTGATTATTGTCATTTGATTGAATCTGAGTGATGATATCAACATGCTTTCAGCTTCTTAATTCCAAGAATTGTTAAACGAAAAACAAAAGGATTGACATCTCAATTCTCGGGCCAGGTGCCATTGACCAAGAAGAGGTGATGAAAGGAAAGAAGAATATCTATATATAATATAATCATGATTTGTAAGAAAATGTATGCAGAATAACAAGAAAAGACAGTCGATGAATCAAAGAAATGAAAGATCATGGGAAATAAAGATAAAAATGTTGAATTTTTAGTGTAAGGATGATTATTAATAGCTGTGCATTATATAATGTATGTTGGATTATAATTTAGCAGCTAAGAACTGAACGACATACTCCATTCTGTTAATAGCCAATGCTTTCGGATAAGCTAAATCACAAGATAATAATAATAAGTAATCTTGATTCACCTGATACAAAAATAAGTAATACTCGCCAAATTGAATAATGGAATACGGCTTGTTTCTTGGAGTGTCTTTCCATTTCTTGACTAGCATAACAGAAATGATTTTGAGATTATCAACTGGATTTAAATTCAATTTAACATATGAGGCAGCATACTCTGGTTGTTGTAAGTTTGAAATCTGTTGTTGAATATCCTCTATACTCTCATGATGAGGTATATAATTGTTTGACGCTGTGTTTGTTGAAGTGGCGCCTGATAAAATCAATTGTTCTGGTTGTTCATCATTTGCAGACATTGCCATTGCAGTTGAGCCATAATAGCCTAAACTTGACATCGTCCTATTTGATAAAGCGTTAGGCATAATTGGATTGCTATCTGAAGATACACTCGAAGAAGACGTGGTTGCCGTTGTTGTTGCACTTGCCGTTGGAGAATGTGAGTGAGAATAGGAAGTCGACGATTGATAAGAGGGATCCGAGAGGGTGTTGGAAGTACAAGAGATTATTGGTTGGCACAAAGAGATGGAAAGTAAAGAAGCAGAGAGCGGTTTCGAATCAGTAATTTCGGGAGTTGGCAATAAAAGCTGCGATAGAACCTTTGTGATATTTCTAGGTTGTAACATGATTCGAAAGTGATATAAAATTGTGACTTATAACTTATAAGAGGAACTGATGAGATGCGATAATGAGAGAAAATTAAAGTTACAGTTGAGCTAGAGAAGAGAAAGGGAAAGAGATCGAGTTTTATAGATAGTAAGTAATTGGATATTTGGGTTGGGAGAATAAGGCGATCTAGAGCTGCGCAAGGAAAGTGGGCTTATTTCGTGAATTCTTTAAATGTGATGGAGAATGTGAGCTGGACAGGAGAAGAAGGTATGGAAGGGTGGAAGAAGAAGTGTCTTGTTCTCTTCAAAACGGTTCGACCAGTGGTTAGAGTTCTCAGCTGGATAAAAATGAGTGAGTGAAATACTACGGCGAGCGCCTGCCTAATCCGGTAACTGCGCTTGTAGTTTTGGCGGGTGCTGGTTCTGGGTTTGTGGGATACTTGACTACGCTAGCGAGACAGACTGCTGCTGGAAGCAACATTAAGTAGTAGACAAACACTGTAAAGACCTAGCACATTCTCATAAACGAACCCCCCGTGGCCCGGTAAAGGGATAAGGTGTTAGCTGTTGCAACTTGCAACACAAACTGCCCCTTTCTCTCCCCATATCAGTCCATATATCATTCTCAGAACATTTTTCAGGACATAAAGAACAACGAAATAACGGTCACCAGAGATCTTGCAACGGCCCACAAGAAGTTTCTATTTAGTAAACCCGGTCAATCGGTAAGCCTGTACTTGAATTAAGGAATGATAGATCAAGTAAACAGTTCTAAAGCCGTCACTATTAGAGACGTAGTGCAGTACCTATGCCAGAAGTGTCGTTGCAACAGTGATACCATCACTTCAACGTTGGTGGGAGCAACGTTAGGGAGGTGAAAGTGAAATTTTGATAGTGATAACGGATTAGATTAGAGGAGTTTATTATTAATGAAGAAGCCCTCTCAAACTCGGATAGAACAGAGTGGCACAGTAAAGGCGTAGGTTTTTTTGAAGTGGCAGTACAACAGTGCACCAGATGACGCGTCGACTCGCTGTTTACCATTTTTTTGGTAGTGCCCTCCCAGAGGCACGCTTCGCAGAGCGAGTTGCCCTTTCTGACTACCTGATTCACTTTCTGACTTCCTCTTTTCCAGTACTGTAGCGTCTTTACATAGTGTGTTCATCCCCCCAGGTTTCTCATTGCATTTCCAGTTTCAGTTCTAGTTATCTCCTCCTCTACTTCATCCAGCATCTCTACCAGCATTAGCATTAGCATACACATTCAGGCGTACTTCAAACTCCTAATACCTAATACCAGACACGCTTTAATTTGTTTTCCCTCTTTTAATTATACTCAAAACTGATCTTCTGTCGTTTTTGCTCTTAATCACTACTGCATATTGCATTTCCCTCATTTAATTACAATGCTCCCTAATAATACCTCACAACCTGTCCAGTCACAAGAGGCTCAAACTCGGAATCAAACTCAGGCCGCTCAGAAAAAACCTGTTTCTGGTTTAGCCTTAGCAACATCCACTCCTAAAAGAACTCCACTAGCTGAGAAACTGAAACTGAATACCCAACTCTCAACTTCTCTCTCTTTACACGCTGCTTCTAAAAGACCTTTATTGGATCAAACTGCTGAAGCTGCCACAAAAAGAAGAAAGCAAGCTACTTATAATAAACAAAATCAAAACCAAAACTTCCAACAGCAGCAACAACCTGAATTTAATATTAAAAAATGGAGAGAGAATTGGAAATTAATATTAAGAGAATCAACTCACGTTTATATAGAATCTGATCCTGCTCATGATAAAAATATCAAAAGAATTAAATCTGCTTTTAAATCCCAATTTGCTAAAATTGAGCCCTTTTTCTCAATTGATAATGTAACTATCATAGTTTCAAACAGACCATTTGATAGAAAGAATTTAAAAGCCTCTTCTAAAGTTTATAAAAATGGGGATATTTTCAATTCAATTCAAAAGAAACCTGATGTTAAAGTCTGGAATCACGAAAAATGCTTTCGTTTTTTCAAAAACTTAGATATCCCAATTCCAAGTCTGGATGATAGTATTCAACCAACTAAAGCTAGTAAGTTATCAAGTTTACTAAAACAGGAAAAATTATATGGTCCGAAGGATAGAGATCCAAATGCGAGAAGGGATGACGTTAGATATTTTAACGGTTATTACATTCACGTTTATGATTTGAAACAAAAGACAAGACCGATAGCTATAAAAGAATGGCAAGTAACTCATCATTATCCCAAATTTCATAATTCAACGAATGGTAAATCTTTGTTTGTTGAAGATACCAAATTAGAAAATCAATCAGACATAGAAAAAAGACATAGAAGAAGACTGGAATCGTTTGCAAGAGAGAGATCATATAGACAAGAACTGATAGATAAATCTTATATGCCCGGTGGTAGTGATAGATTAACATATAAAGAAAGAGTTAATTTAAAGTTAGAATGGGAAAAAATATTTAATCCTCCTTCACAAGAAAGCAAACAACAAAAGCAGCAACAGCAACCACATTTACTAGAAGCGCCTTCACTAAAACATGCTTATGATTCTTCAAATGATCAACAACCGACAAAGAGAAGACATTTAGATTCAGTGGCTTCTAAAACTGACTTGAAACAACAAGCTTCAATTGCAAAATTATCAATACAACGTTCACTGAGTGGGGTTAATCAAGCAATGGTCAATGAATACGGTGAAATCCAAGCCTCCGGTCTTAATCCATCTGGTTCAACGGCCATCCATGGTAATGGTACTATGGGCAATGGTTTAGGGCCTTCTAGATCTTTGGTCTATAACAAGAAAATTGCCAATGATAAAAAGAAAATGATGTCGTTTGGCCCAATTGAAAAGAGATTAAACACTCCACCTCGTTTATCTCCAAATACTACTACTACAAGTAATGATGTTGTCTGTTCTCCTAAGAAAACATCCAAAACTGTCCACACTGTTAGAAATCAGGATAGATTGGTGAATATAATTGAGGTCAAGAAAGATGCTTCATTTGTTAGTTCCAGAAGTAGCATTAACACTAATAGTACCAATGATAATAATAAGGAATTTATTTCTCCAAAAGTTGAAAAAGATGTGTTTACAACACTGGCATTACAAACACCAACTGCCCTCAATTTTAATGACTCTCAATCTCAGTCTCAGCCTCATCAAGCAACTCCAATTACATTACCTCATCTTATCACTCCTGTTAAAGAAAAACAAAGGCAGTTATATTCAACAACTGGCCGTCCAAGAAAATTAGAGGAACCTCCAGCGGTTAAAAGAACTCATGCTCAATTAGCTACACTACAAAATGACGATGATTCAATTATTAAGCAAGAGCCATTTGAACTATTAATCGGTCAAGCAGTCTTAGGAAAAGATGTTGCTTTAAATCAAGAAGATGATAATGAAGGAGAAGAGGAAGAAGAAGATGATGATGAAGAAGTCGATGAAGCTAATGAAACAGTTGAAGAAGTAACAATGGAAGAAAATACAGGCAACGTCACCCAGAATGAAGTTTCAGGTATTTCTTTACAACAGCAGAAATCATTACTTGTTCAAACTACCCAAGACTTATCAGGTTTAGTCACATCTCACCAACCAACCCAGACCCAAGAAATACAGCAAACAAACGAAGACATAATGACTACATCCCACGGATCAACCCAGGAAGCAGTTCAAACGCCTACTGCCACTTCAAAACAAGTCGAAAGACAAGTAGTTGAGCAGCAACCAATCATCAAGAAAACAACCAAAAAGAAAGAAGAAATGAAGCCTGGATACTGTGAAAATTGTAGAATCAAATACGACGATTTCGACTCTCATATTGTTAGCGAGAAACATAGAACATTTGCTTTGGATAGTGATAATTTCATTGATATTGATGATTTGATTAAAAAGGTTGAAAGTACAAGAACATTGCTTATGTGAAGATATGAGTTTGTGCTCAATTTTGCCTGTCGTTCCTATGGCTAATATGTTGTGAATTGTTTTTGTAAACGTTCCAATTTAGTGATGATTAATGCTTATTTTATATAGTCCAGGGTTTTCAGAAAAGTGATTTTGAACGATGGTTGATTTTCAATAGTCCATAGATTTCAATTATTGCTCTTGATTATCAATACTGTATATATTGTGAAGGATGTCATATGTTCCAATTCTTTCCTGGCCTTCAATGATTGTTTTTCAATGACTTGGATTCTTTTTTTTTTTCAGAAATTCAAAACTTTCAGATTATTTCTAATTTATGCATTTATTGTGAATGTGCATTTTGATGTTCCAATGTTTCGTTAATGGGGTTAAGCATATTTAGTGGATTTATCTTACTTTTTTTTAATGTTTGTTGTGAATGTTTTTACATATTCCAATTTTATTAGTTTTCATGTTGTGAATGTATTAGTACATTCCAATTTTTCTTAGAATTCATTTCATCTTGAACTGTCCACTATAACCAACCACCATTCATTCCACCTGTTTTGAATTTATTATAAATATGATGTTTTTACAACGTTCATTGTTCATTGTTCATTTTTGTTTTTGTTTTTGTTTTTGTTGCATCATTCCGATATTTTATGATTTTATTGTACTTTTACTTCATTCTTACTTTTACTTTCTGATTGTATTTTTTTCTAACCTTTTTTGTTTTGTCTGTTTTTATTATTATTGCATATCATACCAAGTAATTATTAATCGAATGATCTTGGGTGACTATATATCTTTTTCTTATATTTTTGTTATAGCTTTTTTATGGAAAATATTTTCTTGCTATTTATTTTTCTTTATTAAATATTCCTTCATAAATGGTTGTTTTTTGTACTATTAGCTAATTAATATATGTTCTTTTGATTTTATAATTTTTCGTTTCTGTTCTTGTATATTCTGAGTTCATCAATTCTTAAAGTTGACTTACGAAGCGTAATTTGCAATCTATGATAAATAGAAAAAAATTGAATTAAACTTAAATTAAGCTGAATTAAATCACTACAAACAAAGTAGAAAAAATAAAATGAGTACACGAACTAACAAACATATAAAAATCTAATCATATTGTCACCAACATCTAACCTCTTCTAACCTCTTCTTCCCACTGAACACCACACCATTCTTCAACATACCCGACAAAATTCTCATCTAAAGCAGGCACATAATCTTCCACATCGGTATAAACTAGCACAGTCCCCCACTCCATACCTTCTTTTAGTACATCGATTTTTTCACCAGACTCTAAATCAATGATCGATTTTGGCATCAGTTGTAACTCAAATCTACGCGTTGAACTTGGGTTATAGCCTGGGTTTGGAATTAACTCACCTGTTACGGTCTTCGATGTTTTGTCTGTAGATGAATATAGTAATGGTTTGCCGTTCAAGTCGTAACGCAACACTTGTGAAGGGTTGTACGAGATTATATTGGCGAAGTTTTGGAACGTTGAGTCATCTAACATTTTTGCCAATTCTTCATTTTCTGGAGTTTGCTTTGATGATTTGGATTTGGATGATTTGGATGATGTGGTTGTTGGGTCATCTGATGAAGTGCTGGTCTGGATTTCTGGCAGCGGTGGTAATTGCTGCTTTTTCGGATCTAGCACTTCTTGGTCTACGTATAGTATGAAGCCTGGATATTCCGGTAGTTTGATGTCTAATTCTTTGGGTGGAGCTGTTGGTTTAGTTGGTGTTGGTGGTTTGGTGACTTGGGCATAAGTTGGCTTTGAAGCTGTTTGTTCGACTGGTTCTTCTTTTTTAGAAAATGGATTTGAAACATTGGTATTAGAAGCAAATGGGTTTGTTGAACTTGAACTACCAAAGGGATTAGATGAATTAGAACCACCAAATGGGTTACTTGACCCAGGAGCAGTTGATTTCTTAGTGGAAAATAAATCATTACCCAAACTCTTCAGCTTTTCTTTACCTTCTTCAATCTTCTTCTTTTTCATTTCTTCTTCAGCTAAATAATCATCCAACTCCTGTTGTCTCTCTTTCATAGCATCAGGATTCTTACAAATGGATCTAATAGCTCTAACACTACCTGCTTTTCTTCTGCAGGATGAATTATTACAGCTGAAGATATATATAACTCGATCATATAACGTATTTTCCAAATTAGAATAGGTTTGTAATAACAAGTGCATTGGCTTAGCACAATTCTTGCACTTTAATAAATCAGATGATGGAGGTGATTCGGAATGTAACCAGATAGGTTTACCACCTATGAATGAATCTTCAATCTCTGGTTGTTCATCTTTTGAAATTGGAACATCGACGAAACCTAAAAAAACTGATGTTTGTAAATTCTCGGCGATTTCAGATTCGCATTCGGAATCGTTATGTTCTTCTTCTTCGATCTTAACCATTGTTTTTGAAATAATATGGAATAGCCAGTAGCTGTTTAGCCGATTGCATATGACAAAACTTACACATTTTGAAAAAAAAATTTGAGTGATCCTCCAAGTGCGGCTCTGGACTAAGACGACTCTAATCACTTGCATTATTAAAATCAAAAACTACATCGAAGGCTTGGAAATTTTTTTTTTAATTAAAGCTCTATGAAGAAATATAAGGTATAATTATTAAAAAATTAAAAAAGAATCATTAAAATAATAAAGAAATTGAGGAATAGAAAAGGTAGCAAAATAATAAGAACATTTTTCGGCAATCTATAAACATAATATAAGAAGAGAGTAATTTTAATTAATTGTTATTTTCTAACAAGGTCTTTGGATAGTGTTTGAACAGGCTATCAGCTTTTGAGGTGCTACGCATTCTAGGAGATTTTCAAACCTTCATCTTGAACCGAAGTGCTATGCTTTTTAGATTTCAATCTATTATCTTTAGGATGTAACTCGACTTGTTCAGTAAGGTTCTCCAAGGATTCTCTTAAATTGAAGTTGTTTGAATGAGTGTAGTAATAAAGACGTCTCACGTGGGTTTTCTTTGTTGCATCAGGATCTAATGTTTCCAAAGTTGAATCAATAAATGAATTGGTCGTATCATGAGCAACTAAGATTGTTGGAAGTTTTCCGCTTGTCTCATCAATGGAAGGGTCAGAAATAAACATTCTATCTCGATAAGTGGGAGGTTTATTTTGTTTTCTAACTCGTTTTTCTTTGAGTAACTTGAATTCAGGAAATCCTGGTTTTTTGTGTTGAATATGGGGAATTCTATTACTTTCAGAAAATTTCAAAGTCTCATCTTTGACAGAGGTCCTATACTTTCTATGAATATTTAAACTTCCATCTTTACATGAAGTTACACGCTTTTTAGGAGACTTCAAATGCTTACCTTTAACAGAGGTCCTACGCCTTCTATTAGATTTCAATTTTTTATCTTTGAAGGAGTCTATACTATTTTCACAAAACAAGTGTTTTAGCTCTACTCTTTCCGTAAGATCTGCCAATGATTCTCTTAAATTTAAGTTGTTTGAATGAGTGTAGTAATAAAGACGTCTCACGTGGGTTTTCTTTGTTGCATCAGGATCTAATGTTTCCAAAGTTGAATCAATAAATGAATTGGTATTATCTTCAGCAATCACCAGTCTTGGAAATGTTCCTCTTGCCTCATCGATTGAAGGGTCAGAAAGAAACACTCTCTTCTGATAAGTTGGAGTAGGCCCTTTAGGTTTTCTCATTCGTTTTTGATCAAGTATCTTGAATCTTGAAGATTCTGGGTTTTCGTCTTGAGCAGAGATTCCATGCCTCTTTTTTATGCCTTTTAGTATTTCGCTTTCAGGATATTTTGACTCCCATTTAAGACCTGCCAATGATTCTCGAAAATTGTAGCCCTTTAAATGGGAGTAGTAGTAAACCTTTCTAACATACTCTTTTATGGTTGCGTCAGGATCTAGTGTTTCCACTGTTGAATCAATAAATGAATTAGTATTATCATTAGCAAACACAATTTTTCGGGGTGTTCCTCTTGCCTCATTAATGGAAGGATCAGAAATGAATATTCTGGTTTGATAAGTTGGAAGAGGCCCGTCAGGATCTCTAATCCTTTTTTGATCAACTATCTTGATTTCAGAAGAGTTAAACTCGTCTTCTTTAGCAGAGCTCTCAAGCTCTTCGGGGAATTTCAAATTTTCATCCTTAACAGAAATTCTATGTTTTTCATTAGGTTTCAGTTCATCTTCACCAGAAGTTATATTGCTTTCAGAAAATTTCAATTGTTCATCTTTAAGTGAGGCTCCTGAATGTTGTAAGTCAAGTTTTTCTGTGAGGCCGGACAATGATTCTCTTATATTCACGCCATTGAAATTGTAATAGTAAAACAGACCTCTAGTGTGAGTTTTATCTGTTGCGTTGGGATTTTGTGTTTCCAAAGAAGAATCAACAAATGAATTGGTGTTATCATTAGCAATCACTATTCTTGGTTCATCAAAGGAAGATTCGGAAACAAATACCCTGGTTTTATGAGTTGGAGGATGGTTAGGCTTTCTGATTTTCTTTTCATAACGGGAAAGTAATTTGATTTGAGAAGATTCAAATTTTTCATATCTAACACCAGAGGTTATATTGCTTTCAGAAGGCTTCAAAGTTTCCTCTTTAGCACTAGAAGTTATGTTGCTTTCAGAAGAGTCCAAATGTTCATCTTTAACAGAGGTGCCATTGCATTCAGGTTCTAGTTTCTCTACTTTAGCCGAGGTCGTGTAATTTTCAGGATTCTTTAACTTTGCAACTTCATCATCAGTTAAATCAGTTAAATAGCAGATCTTAAGCGATTGTAAAAGAGGATTATGGAGGTCCTCAGTAAAACCTGCTAATGATTTTCTTAAATTCAAACCGTTAAACTGTCTGTAGTAAAATAGAGTTCTAACATATGTTTTGTTGGGTGAAAAGGGATCCATTAGTTCCAGAGTTGAATCAACAAATGAATTGGTGTTGTCGTGAGCAATCACAATTCTTGGATATGTTTCTCTTGACTCATCAATGGAAGGTTCAGAAACAAACGCCCTATCTCGATAAGTAGGGGGCTTATTAGGCTTTCTCATTCTTTTTCCATCATGGCGAATATTCTTGAATTCACCAGATTCTAATTTTTCTTCTTTTACGATGGAGGTTTTATTATTTTCAGCTTGTTCTAATGTTTGGTTTTTGGCACATGTTCTATTGATTTCAGGGGAATTCAAAATTGTGATTTCACGATCAATCTCGGACATAATCTTAGAAATATTAAAGCTGGAGTCGGCTGATTGATGATAGCTCCCGTAGGATGACGTTGCTGATTCAGATAGCTTTCTTCTGTTTAATCTGAGAGCACTGGTAGGTCTTAACCCGATTTGTGAGTTGATTTTGTCATATTTTGGTTCATCAAACTGATAAGTAGTATTTAGAATATTAGCAGTTTCCTTTCGATCTCGAACTAGAACTGTAGAATTTTTCAAGTGGTGATAACGACTGGAGAAGGCTGGTGCAATGTTTTGATTTTGAGGCGAATCCGGGTTTTCATTAACTGAGAGATTGAAACTCTGCTTTGTTTTATAGTTTGTGACCATGTCACCATCTTGGACTAGTATTTCACCTCTGACTATCTTTTGTAATACTTTATTAAATTGCGATTCTGGCATATGAGCAAAATTAATATAGGAAATAGTCTCCGGTTTGGGTGTAAAGGAAGTAGGAGGCGAGGTTTGACCAGTGTTGACATCTTTCAGATTGCTTTGGTTAAATAATGATTCAGAGGAAGATGTGACAGCAGAAGCTAATTCTTTGCTATTCTCATTTCTGCTGCCATTGGTTTGAGAGGAACAAGAAGATACTTTATTGGACTTGTTGCAAGAATTCATAAATGAGACAGATTTTGGTTTTGGTTTTGGTTTTGGTTTTGGTCTTGGTCTTGGCTTTTGGTTTTGCCCAGGTTCAGGTTCAGGTTCAGGTTCAGGTTCTGGGTTTTGGTAATAAGGGTGCAGATGATGGGCAATATCCTCTGCAGCCACTCTTAAAAAGGATGGGTCCATACCAGGAGTAATCTTGAGCATTGGCTTATAAGGAAGTTCAAATTGAGCATGAGGGTGTTCAATCTTATTGCCATCGTCGTCCACAATATTTAATCTCCTTGGAATTGTGCTATCTGACATAATACTAATACCTAGTTGTGCATAAACTGCTAGTAATTGCTTTTCCATAGAGTAGCCCAAACCTGGGTAACATTTTTCGAATCTTTCACATTTTTCAAGATGATCTTGCAAGCCAATGACCTTTGGCTCGCCATCTTTGACAAATTTAAATTCTTCAAAGGTGCTACAATCCATGTACTCATTTGGTTGTAAATGTTTTTCTTTGATATATGTTTTACCAACAGCAATATTGCTCACTTCTTGTTCAAAATCAGTGGTAACGTAAACTTTCAAGTTGTAATCAAACAACGTTTCTCTTGAAGGAAGAGGGGAAACTGGTAGACCTCTCATAATGGAGAATCTACGAGTCCAATACTTTTTGTATAAAACCGGAAATTGTTTACCAGCATGAACTCTCATATCTGTAGTAGGCGGAACAACTTGTTTGGTTTCGATTTCCTTCTGGGCCAATCTTCTAACATCTTGTAAACCTAATCCGTTGAATTTCAACTCTTCATAATAAGGCTCTATTTTACCCGCTTTACTACTTTTGAAATGACTCTTGAATCGTTTTAATTTGGATTTCAGTGTATCACTTTTTTCTTGTTGTTTTTCTTTTGCGTAATTCAAATAGTCATTTTCTTTTTTAACAAAGGATCTCGAATTAAACCTGAAACTTTTGGAATCTTTTTCCTCAACAAAAGTGGAGCCACCTAAACCGAATTTCCAACCCATAATGAAAAGTAGTACAGTATAAAATAAAGACGGAAGGGTGGAACTAATAATTCGGGAAGTGGTTGGCTTGGAGGAAAGCTTGGAAAGTCCGTAGGTAGCTTCTTGAGAGTCTAGTTGATGATCTGTTACTTGAGGGAGTATTGAAATTGTAAATTCTTCAGATTGTGTTAAGAAAAGAGGAAATCCATGATGAAAAATAAGAAGAAGTGGAAGCAAGAGTAACAGAGGAACCGGCCCTGCTCCCTTGTTCGAATAACTCTTGTTGGTATGTCGACATAGTCTACATTAAACACCTGTACACCAATATGACTGTTGATACCGTCGACGCTATTTATACAAACTAGTTAGTTGGTTCCACTGGCTGAGTACAAAGGCTTATATAATCAACTTCAATTGCTATAATTGTTATATAACAGCAATCCTACTACCAGAAAGACTGGTCACTGTGTCTAGGGATTGAATCAAACCATGGTTTGGACTAATCCTGAACACAGACCACTTGGCACCCTCGGAGTCTGATTGTAATGTCGGCTTTTGCTTTTCATTTCTTTCATGAACATGATTATGCGGATTCTATAAGTACATGTGGTTTGCCCTGCAATTATTAATATTCCCCTGCTACTAACAGTCTACGTTCTTTCTGATTACACAAATATATATAGTAGAAAATTACAACCGTACAATCATGTTCACTCCAATAGAATCGGCCATTGGAGCTCTTTTAATTCAATTTGCTACAAATTCCTATATGATGGTTGAAGGAAAGGTGATTGGTTTCTCAAGTATCTTGTACAGCTTCATCTCTAAACCTTCTATCAATTCAATTTCGATAATTTCAGGGTTATTTTTATCTTCCCAGTTTATAACCACTTTTCTTCCTTCTCTGACTCCTCTGTATGCTAATGTGGCTATTTTAAATTCACCATTAATTCTAGGAACCCGAAATAGTTATTCGTTTTCTGGATATCTTGTTGGTTTCGGTACTTCAGCTGGTTGTGGATGTACCTCAGGCCATATGTTAAGTGGCTTAAGTAGATTAAGATGGAGAAGTTTTGTTGCTACTTTAGTTTTTTCTTCTGTGGCAATCGGTGTTTCTACCTTTTTACAAAATGGTCCAAGTTGCGGTGTTGCTTGTTATTCTTATGATTCGGGTTTCAATAATTTCAAACAGAATAAGACTATATTGCTTTCACTTTTAGCGTTTGGATTTATTCATTCTTATTTGCTGTTACCTTTAATTTCAAAGAAAGTGAAGGCAACGGGGAATGAAAAGTTATTAAAACTACAAAGATTTTATGCTGGCTTATCTTCTGGATTCTTATTTGGTTGCGGATTACTGGTTGCTGGTATGACTAGCCCTTCTAAAGTGTTAGGATTTTTATCTATTTTGAGTCCAGATAAGTTTGATCCATCATTAGCTATGATTCCTTTATTGACCATTATCCCAAACGTGATTTTATGGAGAAAATACATCCCACAATGTAAAGAAGATTGTCAAACTAGCGAACCAGCTCTTGAGAAATCTTATGACTTGAATTTCAGTGATTTGGTGGAAAAGAAATTTGTGATTGGTAATATCTTGTTTGGGTTAGGCTGGGGATTGGCTGGTATTTGTCCAGGCCCTGGAATTGTGGGAAGTTTTTTGAACGGACGTAATGGCTTTGAATGGGTTGTTTCTTTTGTCATTGGGTACGGTATCTCTAAACGGATTATGTAATTAAATGGTATAATTAATAATACAATCAGCTTTATCTGATTACGTAATCGGAAACGTAAACCATGGACGCGCCGCACGAAAAGAAAGAAACTGCCAGATCATCGAGACCACTGAGCGATCCACTGATCAACATGAAAAACAGCCAGAGTTCTTCCTGTTCCTACGTTCTGGGTGTTCCCCTTTACTCTCGCCTTTCACAACATCCCCCTCCCAGCAATACAATCATTTTCTGATTTTCTTGTTGCATCTCTTCCATCCCTGTCTAATCGTTGAATACTGCTCTCTATCTCTTTCGTTTCCTTAGTCATTGTTTTCCTGTTTGTCCTTATACATCACACAATTAACCACTTGACCCCTGTACGATTCCATTAGATTTCCACTATTCATCATTACTGCCATATAACAAAGTCCCCTTTAATTAAGTTTCCACGTTTATTGCCCGCTTATTAGTTCTATTTACCTGTTTACCGGATTACCTCGTTTATTTAAATCACCATGTCTTCCCCAGCTGAAATATTAGCCCAAAAGCATGCTCAAGCTGCTATCCCTACTGAAACTGAATCGGCCCCAGTTTCTGAACCTGTCTCTGTTCCTTCCACCGCTACCACAATCTCAACTATTGATGAATCTTCAATTGTTGAACATGTTGAAACTCCGGCCACACCTATCGAAGAAGATTCCAAGCCTGAGAAAGTTGCTGAAAAGGCTCCAGAGCCTGTCAAGCCAGCCAAGAAAAATGTCTCTATCAATGATGAAAAGTTATTCCCTGCTTTAGGTGCTGGTGCTTCCACTGCTCCATTATCTTGGGTTAAACCAGTTAATGGTGCTAAAACCAATGGTAAATCTAAAGTTAAATCTCCTACTGCTTCTTTCAAACCTGCTGTTAAATCTACTTCTACTCAATTCACCTTTATTATCGATGCCGATCAACAAGTTAACTTATCCAAGACTGATGTTTTTAAGATCTTCTCTAAGATTAAGTCTGAGTATGGTGTTTCCATTGAATCTACCTTTTCTTCTGCAACCAATAAGAGAACTTTCTTACTGAATGGTCCTATTTCTTCAATTCAGAAAGCCAAAAGAGATGTTGTGAAACAATTGACTAAGCCAGTTAAAATTGAATTTGGTATTCCTTCTAAATTAAGATCAACTGTTATTGGCTCTCAGGGTAAAACTTTAAAGCCAATTTTAGAGTCCACTGGTACCAGAATTGATATCGCTAGACCGGGTGATGCTTCAACTACTGAATCTTCGCCTTCCCCAGAATTAGCTGAAGAAGAAGAGTTGTTTGGTCAATTGATTAATGTTACCATTGAAGGTGACATTGAAGGTTGTGAAGATGCTAAAGCAAAGATTTTGGCCATCGTCAATGAGAACACAAAGTCTTTAAGTGTCAGAATTCCAGTTAGTGAGAAATTAAAACCTTTTGTTGGTGCTGAACTTGAATCATTATCTTTACCATCTGATGTTGAAGTTACTTCTCCAATTGCCTCTTCTAAAGCTTCAAACATCTTATTATCTGGTCCAAGAGAATCTATCATTGACTCAAGAAATAAGATTAAAGAGTTATTAGTTACATTAGATGAGAAGATTATCGTTGATGAAAAGACCGTTCCAAAAGCTATTCATCAATTTTTAGATGCCGAAAAAATTGTTGAAAAGACTAATGTTGTCGTCGTTGTCCCACCTGCTGAGTCAACTGATGCTACTGTTAAATTCATCGGTAAAAAAGAAAATATATCTTCTGCTATTGCTTATGGTAAAGAATTAGCTTCTGAGTATGTTACTGACTCTTTAGATTTAGCTAGATCTCATGGTGGTAACTACTTACATGCTAAGTCTATTACTTCTTTCTTCGTCTATTCTAAATTCTTGGATCAATTAGCAACTAAATATGGCGTTAAGATCAATGCCCCATCGTACCAATCATTAGCTAATGAAGAAATCAAGAGTGATGTCATTCAATTTATTTGTGCTAAAGACGATAAAGATACATTAAAGGCTGTCAGAAAAGAAATTGTTGAATCTGTTAACAAGATCACACCAAGTTTCGTTAAAGTTATCACTGACATCGAATCATTTGTCTTTTCCAAATTAGATAAGACTGTTGCCATTGAAAACAATGTTGCTATTGTTCCATTAGGTGACTTAGCTGGTTTCTCAAACAAGTTAATTTTGATTGTTCAACAAGATGATGAAGATTTCCTACCATCAGCGGAAGAAATCAATGAAAAACTAGAAGCTGTCAACAAGTCATTAGATCCATTAAGAGATTTATCCAAGAAAGTTGCTTCTGAAGTTATTGCTGTTCCATCTGCTGATCAATCTCATTTAGAAGGTCACACTTTGAAACTATTACTATCCAAATTCGATTTAAATTCAATTGAAATCAAACTACATCAAAATGCTGAAGGCCCATCTGCCGATGATGTTTACTTAATTGGTTACAAATCCGATATTAGTAAGGCCATTAAAGATATTGAACAAGCAATTGAAGATGTTAAGAATTATGAAATTGCCTCTAAGTATAACATTAACATTGACTTCCCAACTAAATTCTTATCTAGATTAATTGGTCAAAAAGGTGCTAACATGAATCAATTAAGAGATGATTATGATGTTAAGATCGACGTTTTAGATGATGCAGAAGCTAAGGAAGGTAATACTGCTGTTAAATTAACTGGTCTAAAGACCAATGTCGATGAGGCTCAAAAGAAATTACATCAACTCTCTAAGAAATGGTTAGATGAAAAGACTGTTATCATGAAAATTGAACAAAAATTCCACAGAAAGATGATTGGTCCAAATGGTATTTATGTTAACAGATTACAAGACAAATACAATGTTATTGTGAAATTCCCATTTGAAAACTCACAAGGTAATAAGGATGAAGTCACCATTAGAGGCCCATCTAAGGGTGTTCACAAAGTTGAAGAAGAATTGAAAGAATTATTACAATATGAGAAGGAAAATGGTTTCAAAGAATCTATTAAGGTTCCTGTTGATGTTTTACCACAAGTTATCGGTAAAGCTGGTGAGCACATTAAAGATATTTCAGCAGATGCTGGCGTTGAGATAAATCAAAATAGAGATACCGATGAAAAGAAGGATGGCTTTGCTGAATTTGAAATCATTGGTTCTAAGACCGGTATCAAGTCTGCTATCGCTAAGATTAGTGCTATTGTTGATAGAGCTCAAAACTATGTTAACGTTACTGTTGAGGTTGAACCTAAATTCCATAAGAACTTGATTGGCCCAGGTGGTTTGACCAAGAGAGAAATCATCATCAAAGCTGGCGGTGCTGATGTTAGTGGTAATGAATTCAGAAGATTATTACAAGTTCCAAACAAAGGTTCCGAATCTAAAGATGTTGTTTGTTCTGGTGATAAAAGAATTGTCGATAAAATTGTTGAAGAAATCAAGAAGATTGTTGGCGATTTAGAGAGTATCACGACTGAAACCATTGAAGTTCCAAAGAAGAAACATAGATTAATTATTGGTCCGGCTGGTAGTGTCAGAAGAGGTATTGAAGAAGAGTTTAAAGTTAGATTGAATATTCCAAAGGTTGCCATTGAGTCCGACTCAATTAAAATTCATGGTTCTCCGGAAAACATTGAAAAGGCTAAAGCTAAATTATTAACTTTGACCAATTAATCATATAGCATATCTACATAATAATTATTACTCCCACCCTTTCATGCATAAAGATATTCCTACTGAAAATATACTAAAATTTTCTCTTATACGTTCTTGACTTTTTAGTTGCTTTTTATTTAATACTTTTACGTTTTATATTTTTTGTTATTTTTGTTTTTATTCGTTTCAAAAAAAATATCATTTTGTTTCCGTTTTGTTTGGCCTTTCTAAGTCCCTGTGTTTTAAATTGATTTTCACGTGTTATCAATCTGTTATACTAGTCTTATTATATAGTTTGTGTCTCTTATTTTCTTAATCAATGATTATTTATAAAAAGTTGTAGAGTATAAAGGTTCGAGCTTAATATTTGTAAGGAGCTGTGAGACATTGTGTTGACGCGTCGGTTTGGATTTGCGTGGCCCTGGAAGTTATCCTTTGAATTATATATAAATACACCTCCTATCCATAATCAATCATAATATATATACACTTTTTCTTTCCTTGATCCAGTTTTGAAACTAGAATGACCGAACCCAACAATTTGAACAAGTTTATTGCAATTGTTAGATCAGTTCCTTTGGAGATTCAACAAATGGTGGTGGAATATTCCTTGAGAGTGGTTTACTGGAAAGGTGACTCGTGGTTTAAGTTGGCTTATATTTATGATCGTTATTCTTTAAAAGCTTCTACGTTTATAGAAATACTTTCAGATAGATTGAAAATAAAATGTTCCTTCCCTTATGATGTTACAGTGTTTTCACTTGATGTTACAGAATCTAAAAGACAACGTCCGGATATTATTGAACTAATAAACAAATTCAAGGTTTCTAAAGTGACATTTTCTAAAAAATGTGAACATTATAGTATGGAAAAATGGACTGATTTTGCTTTTTTTCAGCAAGAAGGGATTGAGATTTGTCTTTCCTATTTTGGTGACGACTATATTATTAGCGACCATAATACACACAAAAAAAACTCTCAAATATTATTAAGGTTAAGTACTTTTATTGAAATTGACTCTTTGAATGTTCATGAATTCTTTAAAAATGATACTCTATTTGAATCTCCTTTTCAGTGTATTTTATTTAGGGTGTTTAGAACACACTCTTCTGAAATGTTATTATCGTAATATTTATTAAGCTATTTAAAATAAATTATGTATTATAAGTATCAAGCTATCGGAATAATATATTTCATGTTTACGTTAAAAATAGAATCAGTAAAAGTA